>CAAKHG010050728.1:43422-56224 GCA_901007715.1 Dactylopterus volitans
AAACATTGTTTCCCCTCAGTGTGAACCGCAGAAACGTCTTTGTTTTATGTCACACAGGCTCATTTGAGCCGCTTTGTGTGTTTTTCTGCTGGACCAAGTAATAGATATACTCTGTGTGTGTGTGTGTGTGTGTGTGTGTGTGTGCGCGCGTGCGTTTGCATGTGTGTGCGCCTGCATGCGAGAGTTATTAGAGTTGGACCAAACCTCAGAATTTAATGGCTCCGTGGTTGGAGCCGTTTCTGTGGCGGAATAAAATTAAAATACTGATTTATGCTGCTTCTAGACTCTGTTGGAGTCGTGAGCCACCATGTGATCATGTCGAATGTGCGAGGGGGCGGGGCAGCCATGCTACTTTCATTAGTGACAATAACAGAGAACTGCCACTCTTACCATCAATAAAGTATTCCAATTAAACTCAATACTCTGGTTACATTTAACTCGAGTCACAAAATATAAATATATATTTTACATTTCAATTATATTATATTATGTAAAAGTAATTCATTGTGAACAACAAGCAACATGTTACTTAATGTTATCAATTAGTTTTTCTTTACTCTTAAGAAATAGCTAGAAAGAAGACCCACAAGAGTAACAATAAAGTGCTTTCCAGATTAATAAGCAGTATTGTAAGACTTAGGCACTGTAAAATACTGTTAGTCATTGCTGTGTAAGAAAATTTGAGAGACAGACTTGTTTTTCTCGAGTCAGATTAATAATGTCAGTTGTATTTATCAAGGTGAAAAGCTGAATACGATGTTATCTTATTGGTGTCGGCCATGACAGGCAGTCATTTATCGGTTAGCAGTGTCATCCGAAAAAAAGAGTTATCATGCATTACTCAGATAGTGAGACAACTTAAACACCCTGAGACTGACATTGCTATATATGATAATTTTTTTTCAATACACTAGTAATAATATAACTTTTTAACCATAAATCATAGCTTTTTTTTTTTTTTACCTGGACACTAAATGTGCCATTCCATTGTGGCCCTCAGTGAACTCCTTACAGAAGCTTTCCTATTCAGTGTGCAACTCTTTAGGTTTATAGCGTCTGAGAATATTTTACCAATTTACCAAAGATATGCATGGCAAGCACACATAGTCAGTCTCGTCGGATATATTGGTTTTCCCATAATTCCATTGGAGAATCTTTCAACTAGTCATAGGTTTTTTGTCCTCTTGTCTACCTATGGGATGCTGCTCTCACTATTCACGCATGTTTGTATTTGTGAAGGTTGTACGCAAGTGAGGGTGGGATCTAACAACTAATGTGTTGATTCTACCTAAGAAATATATATACCTAAAAAAACTACATTTGGATAGGACTTTTTTCAGAAGGACCTTAATTTTTTCCCCTTTTTTTTTCTTCCTTTTTGCACAACTTCACAGACAATCATTCACACACAATGCTTCTGCCAATAACCAGTGTGTGAGTATACAATTAGATGTGTGCTTTTGATCCATCATGTCTTAGTGAGCTGTTAAAAAGAAGTGGCAGAGTGGTGCTTTTACCTTGAAGGATGGCAGTCTTAGGGCACCGCGGAGAGAAAAGCCTTCCATGCCACCACTCTTTGCCCAGTCCACAAGAGACAAGAGAGGCTCCCGAGGACGGTTGATCTTCTCCTCTTTTTTCTCATCATCACGTAATGCAGAAACCCCTCTAACCATTGTTTGGAAAGGCTGGAAAGCATTTAGAATTTAAAATGATCAATCATGGGCCTGCAATCTTTGCTTTGCTTGGCATTTCACTGCATAACAATCAACCTTTTCTGCAAAGCATGACATCTTTCTATTGAGATTGAGAAATGCAAGATAAAACAGTACTAAAAATGCCAGATGTCAAAACCAACCATCCCTTTCTAGTTAATTGAAAAGAACACATTTTTTTGGTTGTTGTTGACTTTAAAAGCTTGACACAAAGCAAATTTGCTGAGAGAATTAACCAAAGCTAAAACAATTGTGTTTCATTCTCTGCACAAAAAAATGAATACAACCACATTTCTTACTTTCACATGCAAAAAAGACAGCTAGTTAAAAAATTTTAAACAATGCGACCATTATTCTTATGATTCTTTACCTTTGCCTTTGTCTCTTTCCTCTCCCACCATTCGTCAAAGGTGGCAAAGGCAACATTCTCCACCATCTTGCGGTTCAGGTCCCTCTGCATGATGTTTTTCATTTCCTGGATCAACGTCGCGAGGACCATCTGCACTGTGGATTCATGAGGATTCTCAGCCAGTATGGGTATCTCCTCTCCTGGAGCCCTGAACTCTTCCCCCTCCGCTGGTAGAATGGTGCCATAACCAGGTGGAGGCATGTAGGAGGGGTATTGTGGAGGTAAGACATGTGGCGGCCAGCCACTATGGGGAGGTGGGATGCCAGGGTGTGGAGGTGGTGGTATCTGAGTGCTGTGTGGGTCAGGGTAGGGGTAGGGCATGTGTGGAGGCATGTATCGGTGATCCTGGTCATAATGTGCACTTGCCCCACTCCCCTCTTGGTCCATGTAGGGGTGGTGTGTGTGAGGTGGTGGCAGAGAGTGAAGATGGTAGGAAGAATAGTCTCCAGTGGCTGCCTCACCAGGGCCTGGGGTGCCATTGGACGATGACATGCGCAGCTGGTGTAAGCGACTTAGCATTTGGGTCTGCATTTGGAAGGACATGGGGGCACCACCACTGTACTGGTTCATTAGCTCCATGGAGGTGGCATAGTCATACATATGGTGGGGCATGGGTGGGGGATACTCAGGGTGCAATTCCATGTGGGGCAAGGGTGGAATTCCTGGGGGCGGTGGGGGTTGCAAGGAGTAACCTGGTGGAGGTGGGGGAGGCAAATGAGGAGGGTAGGAGGGTATGGCAGGATGCATGGAGGTGCTAAAGTGCTGTGCAGAGTCAGAGATGGGTGGAGGTGAAGATGAAGGGTCCGTTGTTTGTGAAGGCATGACAGCCTGGGACGAAGATGGCGAGGAACCTGAGGTGATTGAGGGCTGGTGGGTAGTCACTGTTGTTATGGCAGTCTCCTCCTCCTCCTCCTCATCTGAGATCTCCATGTCTTCCCCAGAGGAATGAGGGGAGGACTGAAAGGAAACAGAGTTTGCAGTTTTAAATTGGGAATCCACTCTCCACAGTAATGGCCAAGTTTTCAAACAAAAGTGCACAGACCAAATCACAGTCATAGAATTAAGAAGTATTCCATGATAAAACAGTACATGAACACCAAATGATAACGTTCAAATAGAAAAGCAGGAAAAAATAAATATTATTGTCCATTCGTATACGATTTTTGGACTCCTTCCTTTTCAACAGTCTCTATGCAGGCAAATGTGTGCATGTTTTGCATTTCTGTAACATTCTGCAATTCTTTTAACTTTCAGAGACACATTAAAAAAAAAAGACTACAATGATTTTGTCTTACTGAAATGAGACACAGATAGAGGTCTGGTCAGCATCGCGAAACAAAAGATAAATGGTTTGCTTGTGACACATCACTTAATTAGCTTCCACAGCTGTTCTTCATGTTTGGCTACCTACTCTAAACTTTATCCCAACATTAAGAGACAACCAGCAGTCAAAGCTTAATTTAGTGAATGCAAGAGCTTTGATCAAACAGAAGCGGAACTGTATGAGTCTGACACTTAACCTACTACATCATGTGTAGTTTGCAGACTGCAAGACATACTGAACTGAAGCATTTCTCATGGAGCCCTGGTGGTGGTTTGCATTACAGATCAAACATTGCAGGAGGCGGCTGCCTTTGTTACTGGACAAGGCCTTTCAGTTTTGGTGCTCATGTTACTCCTAAAGTCACCTAGGAAAACATTTTTTAAAAGTGTTCCATAATAGATAACTCGCTTAGCTGATCGTTGCTTAATGTATAATTTCGTACGAGTCCGTTGCACGAGTTGTTTAAAATATAAACATAAAGCGTAAAAAACAGTAGTGTCCCTAGAAGCTGTGGGAGAATTTTTTTTTTGCTCTATTATGAATGAAAATGAAAAAGATCACGATTCTCATTTTGACTATAGCTGTGCCAGCTCAATATGTGCATTGACATTTAAGATTAACAGCATTTAAGAAATACCTTATCATTTAAAAAAAAAAAAAATCTGTCATACACAGATAAAACATTTCTAGCTGCTTTTACCACAGCGTACAACCGTCCTTATCACATCCAATGCAACACCCTGTAACAAGTTCATTTTGTTGCCACTTGTCATCAAAAAAGTGTTGATGATTCCCAGTACTTTAATTCCTTAAGTTTTAATACATGCAACTAATATTACCTGACTCTGCCCATTGTAAGGTGGTGTGTGTGCTCCTGTCCCACTCCGTGTATCTGCAGGTCCAACCTTGGAAGATTCCTCCTGCAACGCTCCCGTCCCTGTGGGGCCAAGTTGGGGCTGGGGTTCCTCAAGTGGTGGGATGTGAGGCGAATATGTGGAAGAGGACGGGGTGGTTGCTGTGAGTACAGTGGGACTTTCCCGGTCATCTACCTCCTTTCCCTGCTTCTTTGCCCTTTGGCTTTCTCTGTCCTTCTCCCCTTTACTCCTGTGGTCCTTATCCCCACTGTCGGCTCCCTGGTTACCACTTTTGTGCTCCCCCGTTACTTCACCTGACCCTCCCCTTCGCTCTCCTCTATCCACACGTGTGCCTCTCTGCTTTTCTTCTTTCCTGTCTTCCTCATCGTCCTCATCAGAAGCAAGGAAAGAAAATTTGGCCTTCTGTTCCTTAAGGAGCATCTCAATACGAGAGTCAAGGCTGCTGCTGTGGTAGACAAAAGGTAAACTTTCATTGGTGGAATCTGGTTCTGGGGAGGAAGAGTCACGTTGAGGGGCTGGTGGGGGGCTGGAAGAAGAAGGAGGGTGGTGGGGGAGGGAGGTTGAGGAAGGGGAGGTAGAGGAGGAAGCAATGGAGGGATGGGGCGGAGATGAAGGCGGCGGCGACTTTGGCGGCGGCGGCGGTGTGCTGGGACGGCGTTTGGGCTTTGTCCACTGCTCTTCACGGGCTGGACTATCTTGGTTAAAATCTAGTGTTCCGAGTGTCTCCGCTACAGCTGCTGCAATAACAGAAGCTGGTGGGAGTGGGGGTGGTGGTGGGGGAGGTGGTGGCAGAGCACTGTGGTGAGCTGCTGCGTGGTAGTCTTTCTCAGCACCTCCTGGAGGCAGAGGCCCCCTCTCTGTGACGCTTGTGCCCCCTAGACGATTGGCAACATCTAATCCCTGAGGAGGGGCTGAGGCAGGCTCTTTGGAGGTGGAATATGTGGAGTAAGATGAGGGGGGAGGAGACATGCTATTAGAGGAAGAGCGATAAGAGTTGCAGTTGTATCTGGGGTCAGAGCTGTTGGAGTAGTCACTGTCTCTGTCCCGATCTCTGTCTCTATCTCTGTCCCTGTCCCTGTCACGATCATGGCTGCTCCTTCTGCGGCTACTGCTGCCATGGTGGTTGTGAGAATGGTGGTGGTTACGGTGTCTCTGGTGGCTGTGGTCACCTGATCGGGAGCCCAGGCTGTCTCGCCGGTACCCCCTGTCTTCCCTCCGATCTGAGTGGTGATGGGAGTGATGGGAATGGTATTTGGAGGAAGAATTTGTATCCTGCTGGTGATGATAAGATGACCTTCGGGAGCCAATCCCCCCGGACCCAAAGCGTCCTCCTGAGTCTCTGTCACGGTCCCTGTCTGACATTGGAGGCTGATCATATTGGGTAGCAAGAGGTGGCGGGGGCATTGAGGGGTGGTGTGCCATGTGTGGCCCAGGTCCTCCAACATTGGTGTATGGAGGATAGCATTGTGGCTCATTCGGACGATATGATTGGGCTGGGGGATATATAGGACGACCTCTGTGGTACACTGAGGGTTCCTGTGCATCCTCAGAGTAGCGAGACACTTTGTATCCACCAACAGTGGAAGAGACTGCAGAGGACGAGGAGGAGGAAGGTAGCATGTCCTGGGGAGGGTAGCCGCTCCCCAAAGTGCCTGTGTTGTAGCCAGTATGCCTGCAAGACACATATGCCAGGAGGACTTTGAAATACTATTTTGTGGACTTGAGCATGATTTGACATTTACAAGAACGCAAGAGCAAACTCATTGCAGTCCCTATCACTGGCTACCTGCGATATGCCAACGCTGTACTCCCAATAGAGAAGATTTTGTTGCTGCTTTCTCCTCCTCTGTATATAACATACATATTTCTGCCAAATACATATTTTTGCAGGCTAATGGTAGCATACATATTTGCATATTTAATCAATGGGGTCTATACAACATCACTGTAGCAAAGACAATGGCAGCAATTCCTTGTGTTATTTGGGATTGGGCAAATTTCTTTTTGAAAACCACAATTATGGCAGAGTTGCCATAACTGTGGTTTTCTGATTGTGCCAAATCAGAAATTACGAAAAAAAAAAAATCAAAGTGGCAGTAATAACTGTTAACTGCTATGTTCTATTTTTTTTTTTTTTAAATCAGCTCAATACTGCTCATTTGAGAACTTCCAAGACTGGCAACTTTATCTTTATAAAAGATTTTTGGATACGTCTTGATAAACAACAACATCAAAGCAATTGTAACATTTTGATTTGTGATTTGCTATACGGCAAATATAAAAACCAGACCTGCTGCCGGTGTAGCCAGAGTCTTGTGAGAACGGGGTCCCAGATCTAGAGCTGTAAGGGGTTCCTCCACCACTCTGAGATGACACAGTGGATCCAGGGGTATAGGGTCCTGCCATAGAGGACGGGGGAGTGTCCAGACGTTGTTCAGTGAAACCAGTCTCCCCAGAGCAAGGGGTGATGTTTCCTGATGTCAGGGCCTGGACCCCTGCTGCCAGCACTGCAAGATCACTGGAGAGCCTCCGCCTGATTTCAGATGACTGGCCAGAGGGAAGCAAATTACATTGTAATTTGGAAATTAAATAAATGTCTGTTGTTCTCTTTGCATTCAGCAGTTTGTTACCATCGTGTTCAATACAAGCACTATACAAACACACTGAATTTAACTGACAGTGTATGGGCAGGTGTTGACAAATAAAAATGCTGCTGACACACCCAGATTCTTCTAGATTTCAATTTACATATTAATTTCAGACGATAATCACAATCAATATAGTGACAATCATGGCGTGACTATACCGTGTCAGGCTGCGGCTGCGTTAGGGCCTGAGACTGTAGCCTGTCTGTCAAAGCTTTGCCTCCCAGTGGTACTGTCTGAGGAGTGTAGGATCCGTTTACTATCAGGTCATAATACTTCTGCCTCTGTTGTCCTGGAGAAATAAAAACAAAACCACAGGAAAAAAAAAACTAAAGTATGCAAAATGAGGTAAGCATAAATGTAAACTGTAACCATACTATAATTATGTTTTCAAGACATACTTGAGTTGAACCCCTTCAAAAAGAGATATTTCATATTTTCTCCTTTTAGTCCGTGTCTGACAGTAATAAAACTCACCAACATAGTGACAGACTACAATCAAAATATGTGGAGAGTCAGGAAAAATGATTCACTTTGATTCAATTAATTGCAAAACAATGTTGTTAAGTAAGGGTATATATATATTATAGTCCATGATTGATCTAAAATGTTTATTTTGATGCAGATGCAAATTCAGGGACTGAGTAAAAGGAGCTTAAAGACGTCAAAGGGTGGGGCATGCTAAATGCAAGTTTTAATGTGCAACGTACAGGAATGTGTTTTGATGAACATAATAAAAAGTATATAACCATTACTGTAAAAACTCCAAACTGTTATTGGCAACCCTCAGATAACTAATGACTTACAAAAACCTCGGCTTACCTTTTATATCCAGTTGAGCATGAATGATGTTACCCATGACAGAAGTGTTATGCAGCTGCTTGACTGTGTCCTTGGCCCCTCTGGTGCTGGTGAACAACACCCTGGCCAGACCCAAGTGTTTCCTTGTCTTGGGGTGAAAGAGAATCTCCATCTCCTCCACCTCACCAAACTTGGCACACATTTCTGCCAAGAAGGGCTCCTTGATGTTGTCATTGAGTCTAGCAAAGGTCACCTCCTTGAGGGGTATTGGACCCACATAGAACTCATCAAGCTGTGAAGATTAAAATAACCCAAATATTATTGTCAGTCCAGGAGCGAAACTGCCAGTGTGTGTGAGAGAGGAATGCTGAGGTATAGTCACCTTAAACTTTGGCACTGGCAAGGACAGTTCTGTATACCTAGACCACAGTCTCCGGGTTCTAGGGTCCCGCAGGTCCCCCACAGGCGGAAATCCAGAGTCCTGAAAAATTAAGTGGTAATTGAAATCAGCTGAAGGCATGCAACAGCAAGTACTATAGACTGATGAAGGGAGCTTAAAAAAAACCCAAACTACTTACTGGCACACTGAAATGCACTCCATCATATCTGTATATTTTCTGAGCAACCCGACGAATGGCTGGGTCCTGGACAAGTTTGTAGCTCTTCCACTGCAAACTGACAGCTTTCTGTGCATCTGCCCCACTGTCTGGATCCATCCTACAACTTGGTGACAAATGAAAACTATGAGCAAAGATGGGGCAGATTTAGGCACATCAGACCATGATCGCCAAAGTTGAGAGTGGCGCTTAGCGAATTAGCTGCAGAATAACGCTAAAGTCAAAATTGAAGCGCTGAAGCACCTAATTACTACTGACCAGAATGTACAATATTGCGTGAGAGCGATGAGCTGCGTCACATCCGTTAGCAAAACATTTTTTTTGGAAACATCGTTTGTTGGTAGTGTGCTGAGAATTAAAGAAAAAAATATTACTAATACGACGAGGACGTTTTCAGTCTCAGCTCGGATGCTGTCACAACAATGAGCAGCGTTACGTCACTAACCAGTTACTTTAGCTAGCAACCTGCAGCTAGCAAAAGCTAACTTGCAGCAACAAAATGCAAAGGAGTTGTAGTCTACCATCAAGATAAGTGTTCACGTTAACCACGCAGTAATTCGGGTGCTGAATTGATCTATAAAAACAACACTGTCGACAACCCCTACCTTAGACGACGGTAATAAATTACTTATGCCTTCTTGTCTATGCTAGGACAAGTTAACGCGACCGTTGGCTAATGCTAATAAGCGAGAACATCAACTTAGGAGTCAAACTCGGATCTGGTTAACCCGCCAAACACACCAGCACTCCTTATTCGCATTATGCACCTCTCTTTGGGGCTCAGCTGATTTGTTTCGAGCATAAATTCACGTCCAATCTTCTTTAGACCTACTGCCCGCTCATCCGAAAGTAGCAACCCGCCGCTACAGTGTAGGCAGCCGCGGCCAGGCCCGGGAGACGAACAAGAAAAACACAGAATCTCGAACAGAAAAGAGACGCCTCCGACCGCGCGCTCAGGCACAACTGGCGAGCGGAATCGATGTCGCTATCATTCCGGTCGTCAGTCGGGAGAGCAGCGAGTCTCCCCGAGCTACGAAGCCGTTGTTTTCGCTTCAGAAATCCCTATATTGATGAGAGAGTAGCCATCGCGTAACAAACCTGAAAGCCTCGCCTGTTCTCCATCAGTGTATGCAAATGCAGCCCACGCTTTCTCGACGACACTTTCGCCAAAACAACACTATGGGGAAAAATATGAAAATCATCACCACGAAAGATATTAAATTTAATTGTGGAATAATTTCAAGTCTATAATTTAGTATTTTCTATTTATGGCGTAAGTGAGAAATATGTTTTGAATCTGCGTATTAAAACCAAAGGAAGAGCAGCGTGAAGAGAGCGCTCCCTAAAGGCTGATCTAGGATAATTCAACTGGAGCAACTCGATCGGTTATCATATTTATAGTGGCTACCAGAAAACGATTTAATCCGAAATACAATGCCTGCAAGAAATTGAAATTTAAAGCAATACCGAATTTAATTACGCTAACATTTTCTAAATGGATACCCACAGGAGAAAAGTACACCACAAACGTCACACTTACTTACTTGTCACGACTGTATGATGTTATACAGTTTATCAAAGCATAGTTACCATGGTGATGAAGCTTTCAAAGAAAAATGGCTAGCTGCAAAAAAATTAGTTGCAAAAAAGCACAAGTATCTTAATATTGTCTCATATTGTCTGTAAAAATTTTGAAAGGTTTAAAAGGTTGAACCACAGAATAAATGTCCTTCAAAACCTGAAGATTTTTAAAGTTGAATCATCATTATGACTTAGCACATGGCCACTCTTTAAAAAAAAAATTCCAGAAAAACCTTGAAAGTTCAAAAAGTATAAAAGCTGAAGCCTTCCTAGCATGTCTTTTAAAAGCTTAACATTATGTTATTTTAATGGTCTGCCAGAGCTTACGGTATTCAGAAGTAACTGGTCGGCAAAAACTTGAAGGAAAATGCAAATGCTCTCCACAGTTGCACTTGGATGTAATAGAGATATACTGATTTTAGAAACATTCATGTGTATTGCAGAAAGTCCACAGTTAAACTGTCATGAAATCACTGCAGTCGTGGAAGAATTCTGATCCGTCTATTGTGCCACAGAATAAACTAAAAAGCAGCTCCCTTGCACTCTTGGGAGGTGGAATTGTCTTCCTCAAGTTCTGGTCCTCTACTGGAGGCCTGGGAGTTTGAGGGTTCTGCACAGTATCTCAGCTGTTCCTATGACTGCGCTCCTCTGGACTGGTAATAGGAGCACTGGGGACTGTGACCCCGAAACAAGAGGAGTGGCTCCAACAGATTCCAGGATCAACATCTGAAGTCTCAGTCCAGAGGAGCGCAGTCCGAGAAACAGCTTAGATACTCTCTTACTGTATATATGCAAACTGATCAAGTTTATATTAGTTTAGTTAATATTATATTTCCAAGAACAATAATTAAAACATGTCAACACCTCACTCATTCTACAAAGGATGGGAGAGTTTATTGCAGGGCTGTTGCATTATATTCTAAGGTAAACATGCAGTGTTCAATGTCAGGTTTGATCGTTAAAGTATATTGAACTTTAGACTGCTACCAGTTAGCTTAACTTAGCTAAACAGATAGTCTAGTTTTGCCTAAAGGTGACATGTAATGCCTACAAATGAGATATTCTACATTGTATTAATTCAATAATTAAATGTGTTCACAAGGTCGGCCTTTTGGTCATTTTACTTGACATTTCAGTTTCACTTTTCAAGCCCCTGTGTTATTTGATGGTTGCAGGGATTTAGTGTGCAGGGATGAACGGTAGCAATCTTCTCATTGAAAGGCCAATTCCTGCTTTCTGCATGATTGTGGCAGCGGACTCTGTATGACCCACGTTTCTCCATCTGTCCTTTTCTGCGAGGACTGTGCTATTCAACTGCGCAGTGACGAAAAGAAAAGAAAACTACATTTGTTTTGTGTGCTGCATCTACGTGTGTGTTGTGCTCCCCGTCCATGATCTAATTCCCGGAAGTGTTTGCCTTACTGTTTTTTTTCCAAACTGTGCTTTTTCTTGTTGATCTCCCAAACACAATGAACATTTGTCTCTTCTGCCCTTGTGAGGTTGCAACCTTGTTTTCTCAAATGCTTACGGGTGACACGGTGGTGTCGTGGTTAGCACCGTTGCCTCATAGCAAGAAGGTCGCAGGTTCAATTGGGATCTTTCTATGTGGAGTTTGCATGCTCTCCCCGTGTCTGCGGCTTCCTCCCACCTCCAAAAGCATGCTGAGGTTAATTGGCTACTCTAAATCACCCGTAGATGCGAGTGTGAGTGGTTGTCTGTCCTTCTGGTCCGGGGTGTACCCCGCCATTCGCCCATTGTCAGCTAGGATCAGCTCCAGCACAACTGTGACCCGTAACCGGAACAAGCGGAGGACGATGAGATGTGTTGGAAGTGTCTTTGAACACAGACTCCAACTAAGAAATGTTTAACTCTCAGCAAGAAAGCCATGTAAATGTACTTTATTTCATTTCAGTTATTTCTCATCCAAAATAAAGAATAGAGCAAGAAAATATGATCATTCTGCACACATATATGTGCCATTAATGTGAATACTTGGTCAGTGTATTTTTGTGCAAGTTACCTGCGCTTTTGTTCCCACTGTTTTACTGAAATCTTGGAACACCTAAGCCACAGTTAGATTAAGACAAATCTCAGTGAACACCTTCAGGGTACAGAGTCGACGACGCAATGACAAAAGTCATGCTAATTTGTAAAAGTTTAGCAGTCATTAAGGGTACCAGCTTAGTATAGTATCTTTGCATGCTAAGTAAAGCTGAGGTTGATGGGAAGGAACGTAATGCCTGGCCCAAAAAAACATGTCGCCACCTGGATTTAACTAAGCAAACAGGTAAAAGCCCCCTATTAGATAATTACAGCATCTTTCATCTGGCAACGAGTTTTTTAACCCCAACTGATGCAATAAGTAGCTTCTTATTTCTTAAACAACCATGTCGAAAGACACATCCTGTGGTCATGGAAAAGATGTTAGTCTGTTTGAGAGGGGTCAAATCATTGGCATGCATCAAGCAGAGACAACATCTAAGGGGATTGCAGAAACTACTAAAATTGGGTCAAGTACTGTCAAACGCATTATCAAAAACTCGAAGGGCTGTGGGGAACCAACGGCTACGAGGAAGAAATGTGGTCGGAAAAAAAATCCCAAATGATCGTGATCAGTGATCACTGAAACGTTTGGTGAAATCTAATCGCAGAAAAACAACAGTAGAACTCAGGGCTATGTTTAGGAGTGAAAGTAAGAGCATTTCCACACGGACAATGCAAAGGGAACTCAAGGGATTGGGACTGAACAGCTGTGAAGCCTTAAGAAAACCTCTAATCAGTGAGGCTAATCGAAAAAAAGGCTTCAGTTTGCTAGGAGCATAAAGATTGGACTCTGGA
>CAAKHG010050731.1:3205-13221 GCA_901007715.1 Dactylopterus volitans
GTGAGGCGCTGACAGTGGAGCTCTTCAGGGGACTTTTAGAGGCTTGCAGGAGTATTTACAAGTACTTAAAAGTATTTAAAAGAAGAACTCAGAAGTTTTCAAAAAGTACCTACAAGTGGTCGCTGCGTGGCGGCAGCGGCGGTCGCGGTGGTGGCGTGGCAGCGGTGGCCGTGTGGCCGTGTGGCGGCGTGGTGGCGTGGTGGCGTGGTGGCGTGGCAGCGGTGCTGAGTGCCAACATGGATGCGCGTGGTTGAAAATCATCATGTATGATTATGAGACCTGAGAGCAGCTCTGAGAGAAACCAGTTGGACAGGATGAAAAGACGTTGGGACGTGGACTCGATGACCTGGTTTGACGGCAGCCATGTTCAGACTGCAGCGGCAGGCAGCGGCGGCAGCGGCAGTAGGCGGCAGCGGCGTTTCCAGGATCAGAGACAGAGTGGGCGGTCCCGACGCCCCCTCAAGATTTTGCAGCTTTGACGCCTGGTTTTCTCTTGAACCTGACGACGGGCCGCTGTGCCGCTGTGGCAGCAGTTGCAGCAGCAGTTGCAGCAGTTGCAGCAGTTGCAGGCGGTTCCCGTGGACGCGTCAGCCATGTTTCGAAGCCACCGAAGCTCCTGCGAGACATAATCCAGATGAGACGATGCCAATAAAGAATCAATTGCAGCCTTAGTAACGCTCATACAGCCGCAGCTCATGCTACCACCTGCGGCCTGTAATTAACTGTTAACTGATGTCTGAGTGACTCTGGGAGGAGACGCTGCCATGGCGACAACAGTCATGTGGTGGCACAGGTAATCTATTACTGTCAAACCGAGGAGGCGCGATTTCAGACACATTTTCAAATCACACTCGTGAAGCAACACCAAGAGACGACCACACACACACACCAACAGGCGGCTCCATGGCAAGCAGCCTTCAAGATTCGATTCCAGATTCGATTCCAGATTCTGTTCTATTCCATTCCATTCCATTCCATTCCATTCTATTCTATTCTATTCTATTCTATTCTATTCTATTCTATTCTATTCTATTCTATTCTATTCCATTCCATTCCATTCTATTCTATTCTATTCTATTCTATTCTACAATATTATATTATATTATATTATATTGTGTTATAATATAAACAATTATATTATAATTTATTAGATTCTAATTTATTAGATTCTAATTAATTTATTTCATTGTATTTAATTTTATTTTATTCTATTCTACAATATGCTATTTTATTATGTGATAATTTATTCAGTTCTATTATAATTTATTTTATTCTGAATATTCTATTCCATTCTAATTATTCTATTCTGTTCTATAATTTTATATTCTATTCTGAGTATTTTATTCTATTATATTCTAATTATTCTATTCTGTTCTATAATTTTATATTCTATTCTGAGTATTCTATTCTATTATATTCTAATTATTCTATTCTGTTCTATAATTTTGTGAAATAGTGTTCTATTCATTATACCCGATTCAATTTATAATATATATATATATATATATATATATATATATATATATATATATATATATATATATATATATATATATATATATATATATATATATATATATATATATATATATATATATATATATATATTATATCCTCATTTATTCCATTCTAATTAATTTATTCTATTCCCATTAATTTATTCTACTCCAATTAATGTATTCTATTCCAATTAATGTATTCTATTGTAATTAATTTGTTCTAGTCCATGATGTTATATGATGTTTTCATTTCTTCGGTTCTACATGCTGACAGATCCTCTTTAAGTTCGACGTTGAGGCCTTTGGTCTTGTTCCTGTTCCTCTGTTTTCTTTCTTTCCATGCAGCCACAGAGGGAAGTACTGTCTCACACACACACACACACACACACACACACACACACACACACACACACACACACACACACACACACACACACACACACACACACACACACACACACACACAAACAGACCAGTATATATTCATCCTCTCAACTGACAGTGTGTCGCGGAGCAGCTGAGCAGAACCATGTACACTGAGTGTGTGTGAGTGTATGTGTGTGTGTGTGTGTGTGTGTTTGTGTGTGTGTGTGTGTGTACGTGCAGTATCACCTCACACACACTTGAGTAATTAATTTTCAACATGACTGATTTTTCGCCGTGGCTGTGTGTGTGTGTGTGTGTGTGTGTGTGTGTGTGTTCAGTCGGGGAGGTAGCTGCCGTCAATACTAATTTGGTATGAGAGAAAACAAATGTATTTAATCCCTGGTTGTCTTGTCCTGTTTTCCTCCCTCTACTTTCCCCTCCCTCCTCCAAACACGCACACGCGCACACACGCACACACACACACACACGCACGCACGCACGCACGCACACACACACACACACACACACACACTCTCCCCTCTGTGGACTGATAGCCATTAGTGCTGCAAAGGGAATTTTAATGAAACACTGGCTTCAGTGGAAAGATTGAAAATTTAAAACATGCTCTGACTGGCAAAAACAGGAGAAGGACACATCCTTCATTTGGAGTAGACACACACACACGCGCGCACACACACGTGCACACACACACGCAGGAGTGTGTTTATCTGACACTCTGGTTTCATCAAACCAGTCGAGCAGGTCCGGCCGCCGCTCGTCTGCTGCTGCTGTTTTGTCTCTGTTTTGCGTTTGTGGCCCGTCAGAGTGCAAAGATGAGAACGGTTACCATGGTTACCACTTGAAAGCTTTCGCATCAGGCGTCATACGACACAGCGTCACTCTCCCGCTGCTTTCTGCGCACCGCCGCAATGTCCCACATCATGTTTATGCTCGTCTGAGTGGAAGCGCGCCGTCTCTGCACCACCATAATCTGCATTAATCCCACTCGTGTGTTGATGGTCCCGCCGGCGCCGCTGCCGTGTGGCGTTCACCGGAACACTCGCGCCGGCTGTGTCACGGTGACGCTGCGAGGGCGACTGCTCACGCGGGTTCGAGTGTTACCCGCTGGTATCCTCCAGTGCCGAGCTCCGTCCAATCGCCGCAGAGACGTCGTTAAAGCTTTGTGCCGACGGGGGCGTGGCCTGCCTGATTCAAGGCTACTGGTTGTAGGTGGGCACCGGCATGGAGTGTGTGTGTGTGTGTGTGTGTGTGTGTGTGTGTGTGTGTGCGCGCGAATGACAAACACTTTTAACGCCGATGCAGTCGTACATAGAAATAACTGTGGTGCTGTAGCAGTGACCTGCTGTGACCCCGACGCCAAGCACAGTCGTGGTTATGAATGTTGGTCGTGGTTATGAATGTTGGTCGTGGTTATGAACGCTGGTCGTGGTTATGAACGCTGTTATGGTGACTTGGTCCATCGATTGTTTCCTCGTCGCTCCGCTGCCACTCAGAATCACAGGAACTCCGATATTGTTCATGGAAACACGGCGACCTGAAGCAGATGTCTGTTCCCACGGAGGGACGAGAGGAATGCTGCAGGACCGGATCAGTGTGTGTGTGTGTGTGTGTGTGTGTGTGTGTGTGTGTGCTCACCACATATATTCCCAGTGACTCACTGCAAGTTTAACTGTGAGTGTGCTTGATGGACAGATTATAAAATAAATGAGCTGCTGCGCTAAGTAACGGCTGGGGGTAAAGGTTAAACAAGTGTGTGTGTGTGCGCGTGTGTGTGTTTGTGTGTGTGAGTGCGGGGGTGGGCTCTCGTTATCACCTGAAGTCCTGACGAAGCTTCAGTGAAACCAAAGATCATCAGAAAATCATTGAGGTATGAAAAGGACAATTTGCAGTTTCGATGGACCTGAGCTGTGTGTGTGTGTGTGTGTGTGTGTGTGTGTGTGTGTGTGTGTGTGTGTGTGTGTGTGTGTAAGACCATCCCCTCCAGGTGTATCGGGTGGTGGATCAGGTTGAGAGCGGTGTGTTTACAGCCGCTCGGCTTCCTGTAAGCTGATCCTGGTTCATGTTCTCTGCTTGCGTTCCTCCGAGTTCTCCTCCTGCTCGCCGCCTCATGGCGACGTCCGTCCGTCAACGCAGGAAACGCCGCCATGGCGTCACCTGCCCACGTGCCTGCTTCAGCGACAGGAAGTGAGGTCGCTTTGTATTTATTGATCAACCTGCTTCCTGCATCCTGACGCCAGCTGTTGTGTGAGGACTTTGCTAAATGATGGCGGCGAACCCTCGACGTTGCTTCATTAGCGGAGAGCCTGCATCCAGCCAACTCCCTCGGCATGCTGGGTAAATCTGCTGACCGCTGCAAAGCCGCGAGAGGAAAGGGAGGAGTTGAGCGAGCGTCCTACATTCACACAGAAACGCTGAAGAAACGTGTCCTCCTCCGACCTCTCGCTCCCTCCTGACTCCTCCCACACTCTCTCCTGACTCCTCCCACATCTCCTGGAGCTGCAGTCATATTTGACCTCACAGGTCAAACGCTGAGCCGGCATGAGGCTCGGCGGCAGACGGAAGGACGGACGGACGTGTGGAAACCAGATCGTCCTTAAAAAAAAAAACCCCAAACGCCATTTTAGCAGTTTCAGCTGAAACCTGACAGGACGACAGAGTGCAAGTCAGCGAATCAGGAGGCGGCAAGTTCCAGCGCTCTTTCTCTCTCTCGCTGTGTGTGTGTGTGTGTGCGTGCGTGTGTGTGCGTGTGTGTTTACATGGAGAACAGCTGGAAATGACTTTTTCACCTTTCAAAAAAACTAAACACAGTGACGTCATCATATCCGGCCAATCGCAGCCTCGCGCTCGTACCTGTGGCGCCGCGAGGAGGGCGGAACGTCCCGGGTGGGCGGAGTTACACTCAGGTGAAGCTCACTGTTGGTTGTCATGGGAACGTGACTCGTTTGAGTCGCTTTGCTCTGTGCTCCTTCAGTCATGATTTGATTGGACAGGAGCATTTTCACTTCTTCTTCTTCTGTGGCCTCTGGTGAACTTTGCTTGTAAAGCTCCTCCCACCAGGCGGGGCCTCTTTGGTGTTTGAGGTGAGGAAACATCTCCTCCAGCATTTCCTGGAAGACGAGCCGCCCGTCCGCTGGCCACTTCTTAACCAATCCTGACGCAGCGGTTTCGGCTCGCAGGCGTGGGTTTTCCGCCTCCAGTAGATATTAGTCTGTTTGCACTTAGCGACCTTTGACCCCAACAGCCTCAGCCGCTCAGAGAGGAAGAGGAGGGAAGACAGAGATATGACAGCATGTGCCGAAGGTTCCTGCTTGAAGACGCGTGAATGTTAAAGCGGCGAGATGAAGGTGTCATTCACAGCTCAGCGACGGCGAGGCAGCGAGCGAGCCAGCGAGCAACATGTCTGTGGGTGTGTGTGTGTGTGTGTGTGTGTGTGTGCGTGTGTGTGCGTGTGTGTGTGTCCTGTTTGAAATTCTGCTCGTCTGTTATCCGACTCCATCCAAGACATCCAGAGCAGGAGGAGGAAGAAGGCGTCAGCCAGCCAGCCAGCGCGGCGGCGCTCACGCTCAGCGTTTACACGCTCAGAGCGCCGCTGAGCAGAAGCCCCGCCCCCTCCGGGCTGTTACTCCATTTATGCTTCTGCAATTCAGCTGACTCCGCCATGTGCACATGACCTCTGACCTCCTGCAGAAATCATCATGTTTGACGGGATAGTTTTTCTGGATTGACTCCTCCCACATTCCCAGAAGCCCCAGTTCTGATTGACAGCGGACCTTGAGATGACTTACCAGCCTAGCATTAGCCTTATCCACGAAGGCTTAGGCTAAGCTACCCAAGTTACCCATGGAGGCTCATGCTAAGCTACTAGCACCATGCTATGACGCACATGTTAGCATGTCCACCAGGATGTCATGGTTACATCATGTGACCAGGAGTAAACGCTGATTGGACACTTTCACACTGTAAACAGGAGCAGGGTGTTCGCGGTTCTGTTGACCAGTTTTGAAGGCGTTTTATCAAGGACTCTGGGGGCGGGACTTGTGATTGACGAGGTCGCTGCCCCACCCCCTTATCCAAACATGGTCACCACATGAATCACAATTATG
The DNA here is from genome assembly GCA_901007715.1 of Dactylopterus volitans. Lineage (NCBI taxonomy): Eukaryota > Metazoa > Chordata > Actinopteri > Syngnathiformes > Dactylopteridae > Dactylopterus > Dactylopterus volitans. The sequence continues at coordinate 9,195 of CAAKHG010050731.1, forward strand.
CTTTCTGACGGTCAAATGATGATGGTTTTATGGCGTGTTTTTACAAAAGAGGCGTGATTTAGTCTGAGTGAGGATGAGGGCGTGGTTTTCCTCCGTGCAGTTCGCCATTCGCGGCCTCATGAGGGTCATAGCTGTTACGGTGGCGATGGTCGTCTCTGATTCGCCGCCATTTAAGCCCTCCAAGCGGGTTTGTGGCATTCGGCTCCGGAGGAACGAGTGAGCGGCGCCGTCAGGAAGGTAAATAAATAACGTGGTAGACGAGCGCATCAGCGGGAACATTACCCTGATCAGCGCCATAAAACTGCATCAGATGGGACTTTTAATGGGCTTTACCAGGTGGGCGGGGCTTGCGGCTGCAGTGAGACCTTCCTTTATTTATCACGCTGCTCTTCACTCCACCCGTCTCTCTCGCTCTCCCTCTATCCGTCTACCTGCAGCTGCCAGCTGGCAGCGCCGCCGCCGCCACACCGCCGCTACCGTCACACCGCCGCCGCCACACCGCCGCCGCCGCCGCTGCACACTCATCAATAAGACTGACGGCAGTGGAGACGGATGACGGCGGCCAACACACAAGAACCTGCCTGTCTGACGAATTGTCCTGCTGCGCACGCACACACACACGCACAAACACACACACACACGCACGCACACACACACATGCGCTCAATCACACACACAGACACACGCACACACATACATACACCCCGCCGCGTGCAGGTGGAACCTCATCGGGAGGCCCGCGCTAGCAGTTTCCCTCCACCTGCAGCCGTTGTGCTAAGCTAGGCTAACAATGTGGACGCCCGGCTCCCCTGTGAAGGGCAGTTGAACGTTAACGCATCATTAAAAGGAATAAATTAAAATATTAAAAGGTTGGCACTGGAAGTTTCCCGCGAGCCAAACGTCCCATCAGGCGGAAGATTCCTCGACGCGAGCAAACGCGTCGGCTGTTGTCGGCGTGCGACCTGAGCTGCCTGCTGAGTGGCTGCAGCGGCGGGGCGAACAAAAGGCGCCGCAGAGAGAGAGAGCGAGCGAGCGAGAGCGCCATTAGGGAGGGAAGTTAACGAGCTCCATAAAGATGCAGGGAAGAAGTTATTGACTGCCATTTGTCAGTGTTGTTCTGAGTGTGTGTGTGTGTGTGTGTGTTTGTGTGTGTGTGTGTGAGTGTGGGCTTTTGTTTGAGGGTAAACAAAGCCAGAGGTCACACTCGTCAACATGCTGCAGAACAAGGTGACAATGTGTGTGTGTGTGTGTGTGTGTGTGTGTGTGTGTGTTTGTGCAGCTGCTGGTCTGTGTGACCCAGCTGTCACATGACTTCAGAGTTTCGGCGTCCAGTCAACATTAAATCAGCCAAAGTCTCGCTGATGTCACAGTCCCACAGAAACCGGCGTGTTGCATTCAAGTGACGAAGGAAAAATCTTGCCGGGTCTGAAACTGATTTGCATCCAACAGGCCGACGCATTCAGAGCCAATTATAGTTAGCATAGTTATAGTTATTATCACTATACTGATGCAAACTTTCCTTTCATATTTGTTTCCTGCAGGTTGAAATGTGGACGCGTTCCGCCGACCTGCTGAGCCTCGATTAAATTTAATGAAATGAAAATGTACAAATTGAACACCATCTTTATCTCCCTGTAATTAGTAGCTAACTGCATAGCAGCGCCGTGTTCCTCAGTGTTTTCATGTCCATGCTAACTGGAATAATGGAGGATTAAACACCATCAGCCTGCTTCAGAGAAAACATGCGAGAAACAATCTGAAAGCGGAACGGAAATAATGTTTCACAAACGGCGCTCGATTAAACTCGCACTTTTTCTTTGTTAAGTTAGTCATTCAGCAGTCGCAGCACAATTATGGTGCTGATGAAGCACAAAGTAAGCTAGAGGGCTAGCGCAACATCCATGCTAGCTAACGTTAGCATGACAGTTTGGCGGGAGGACGTGTTCCTCTGCCAGCTAACGTTAGCATGACGGTTTTTCAGGGGGGCGGGTTCCTCTGCCAGCTAACGTTAGCATGACGGTTTTTCAGGGGGGCGGGTTCCTCTGCGTGACGGTTTGTCTCGCATATTCACGTTAGAAGCAGCTAACAGGCGCCGGCGCCGACCTTTGTCATTCAAGCAAACAGGCAAATGTGACATGGCGGCTTTTCGACTGTAGAGCGACAGATTCCAGCCAATCAGCTGGAGTCTGGCTGCGGCGCGATTCGTAGAGCTGATGGAGGAGATGTGGAGCAGAGTTACTGAAAGGTGGAGACGACTCAGCCCCCCGACAGCGCCGGCGGCGGCGGCGGCGGCGGCAGCAGGGAGCGCTTGTTTTTTCCGCCTCCGTCCGGCTGCTGTGGCTCATCCATTGTTGTGTACTTCCTTCCTGTGTTAGCGTATGTACTGTACATATGTGGGGGAGGGGCGGGGCTCCCCGGGGCGACGCCGCGAACCGTCGCACCGCAGCCTACACACTTCCTGGATGCTGCTCCATCATAGGACAGGAAATGCTGACATCACTTCCTGCGTGCTGGTAAAGCCTGTGAAGGCTCAGGGAAGAAAGGTTGGGACGCGTCCAGGAAGCAGACGCATCCTCCCATTGAAAGAGAAACAGAGGATCCTTCAAGATGGCTGCCAGGCCGGAGGAGCTACACGGCGCCGCCACGTGGACCCGCCCTGCTTCATTCAGCATTCACACACACACACACACACACACACACACACACACACACACACACACACACACACACACACACACACCATAGGATTTGTTCTGAGCTAAACACATTTTCACAGATTTGCTCTCTGATGGTTCAGAAACAGACGGCACGAGTGACATCATCCTGATGGATATCAGGCAGTGATGTCAGCACACACACACACACGCACGCACGCACACGCACACACACACACACACACACACACACACTCACACACACACAGATAGACGTTTACTGGAGGGAGAGCCAGGCGTCTCCATATTGAGCTCTGATCATTTTAAAGTGGGTTTACTGACGTTCAAGAATCTCTAACCTGCAAAAAATATTCATTAAATTCAGTTTTGCTGTGATCAATCTTCACATCTGCGGTTCCTCCGCATCGTTTGAGTGTGATGATTCGATTGGCTCCTAAAAAAAATGATTTAAAAACACGCTTTCCAAGCTCAGTGTTGTAGTGTATCACGGGTGGGCGGGTCCGGGGACCCTCAGGGGTGCCAAAGCTTCATTCTCTACTTTTTTTTTTGCACGTTTCGTGAAGTCGTTGAATATTCCGGCAGCATCTCAGCTCAGTGTTGCACTTTGCAGACGGTCCCTCTGTGGAGGCCCAGTCAAGGAGCTGCTGGTTCGATGGCCGCCGCCCACGCGCGACTGATCGATCAATCATGTGACTTCATCTGTGACTTCATTATTAGGATGAGGAGCGTGGCCATGCTCAGACCCGCCCATCATCTTCATCCTCGCCATCATCTTCATCATGCAGTGTTTGTGATGCCTTTGATGCATTTGAGCTAAAATGGCTCCATCCTGCATGAAAATTTCTGGGAGTGAGAGGAGTGAGAGGGAGGTGTGGCTCTACGGAATCTGCTTTAAATGGCTGCAGCTAAGCCCCCCCCCCCCCCCCCCCACACACACACACACACACACACACACGCGCGCGCGCGTATGGCCCGCGGTCGGATCAGCTGCCGTGCGCTCCTGCGGGTTTTTAGGGGTTTTAATGGCGCCTCCCACATGGACAGACTCAGTTTGGTGTTCAGCTGCTCGGCGCCGCTCTGCTGCCGCCGCCTGCTCGCCGGCTCGCCGGCGGTGGGTGTGTTCATGCTGTCGTGTCAGCGTTGCTTCAGTAAAGACGTGTGCAGTTTGCACGAGTGTGTGTGTTTTGTTCACGCAGGTGATTTATCTCAGTCGCTGTGCTGACCACCACAGTGGAATCCTAATTCCTGCTCTCACTCCGTCAAAGAGCTGCTGTTCATTCAGAGGAGCCCTCCCCCCTCCTCCATGCACACACACACACACACACACACACACACACACACACACACACACA
>CAAKHG010050732.1:5622-17475 GCA_901007715.1 Dactylopterus volitans
AGCTTGTGAGCGATAAGTTACGCAACAGCTGGCGGCTTTGTCCGGCTGCAGAATGTCCCTTTAATGGCCCATCTGGAACACACTCCCTCTCTCAGGAGAGTGTGTGTGTGTGTGTGTGTGTGTGTGTGTGCGTGTTCTCCATGCATTGTGGGGACATTCCACTCCACTCATGTCCACCTTTCGCCTCCCCTCTGAGGACGAAGAGCGAGCCCCCGCGACATGAAGGAGAAAACGGCGTGAGGTCAAGGTGAGGTCAAAGTGGGGCTCCAGGAAATCAATGTTTATCCATAAAAGCAGGTACGTGCGTGTGTGTGTGTGTAACGGTGTGTGTTCTGGCAGCGACCTCGTGGCTGTTTGCCAAACATTCCTGTTGACGGTCAAGCGGCGGCGGCAGGAAGGCAGACGCTCCGCGCGGCGGCTCGGCCTTTTTCCACGTCCGGGGCGGTCCGGCTCACCTCATTGGCCCACATCTGCGGGCCGCCTCCGAGCGAGTTTGGGCGAGGGTTCTGCTCGCTAACGGCAGCACATCTGCGTTCCCACTCCGGCGTCAGTGACCCCGGGAGGTCAGTTTAGTATCAGCCAGCTGCTGAACCCGTGACGGACGCCGGTTCAGCGGCGCTCTGCGACCGCAGCGCGTTAACAGTGTGAGAGCGATCGGCGGGGCGACCCCCGGGGGTGTCATCGCACCCGGAGCCCGTCCCATTGGCTCGGAGCCGGGTGGGAACATTGGCCTCGCAGCGGCTTGTTTACGTGGGCGCTGCTCATGTGGTCGCCGGCGGCCGCCATCGGCTCGTTCACGGGACCTTCTGGCTCCAGTCGGAGTTTTGGCGGCGCGGCGAGAGGAAGCAAATGGAACGAAGGTCGCGGCAACTTTTCGAGGCGCCGCGCTGGCGTCTGGGACGTGAAGTCCAGTCTGGCCTGCACGTGGCCGCGCTCACGGCAACTCACTCGCCTCTGCATCATCTCCTGCACTTTGCCTCCTTTGCTGGTCGCGCGAGTCCCGCCCCCCCCCACCCCGCCCCCCGACCTCTCCCCCCGGGGGTCATGGAGACGCTTGTTGACTGACTCTGCCGTGACCTGCTTTCGAGCGACAATGCGGCGGTGTCGGCAGCAGCCGCCGTGCCGCCGCCGCCGCCGCCGCCGCTCACGAGCCACTCAGACCTGGAGGAGTCAGGTGGTTCACATGACCGGACAAAGGCCGTCTGTGCCGTCAGGAATGCGGCGGCGCTTCCCTGCAGCACAATGGACACGCAACACTGCTGCCCGCCGCACACGCTCAGCTCATCGCCGCCGCCTTACCAGGCTTCGCCTTTCTCTGAACACGTGTGAAGATTGTGGCGACTGTTTCACCTCCAATCTTCATTTCTTACTTCCATATTCTCAAAAAGACAGCGGAGAACAGTTTTAGTCACCAGAGGAGCTTCTTCATCGGCCTAATTTATGTTTGTTATGGAAAATCTTGATTCAACTTCTGTCATCTGTCATCTTTTGTCATCATGGTTCCAGAACTCATTTATAGGTTCAAGTGATCACTGCAGCAAAATATTGGGATCGTGCAGGTCGTCCTGGAAACACTGATGTGTGTCGGTTGATTGTGGGTTCCAGGGTCGATGTTCCTCAAGTGTTCTACAAGAAACTAATGACTGAAAGGCAGCCGTGAGGGTGTCTGGGGTACTTATGGGCACTTATGTTCTTTAAGAAGCAGATCAAACCTGGAGTTTGAGCCTGTGTCGGTTCTTGATAGTCCAGGTCACGTGGGGGAAAACCTGATTCTTAAAATTGATTCGCAAATGTCAAAAATCCATTTTCTAAATGTTTAAGTAATGAAGTGAAGTTGATGGAACACAAAAGGAGAGATGCAAGATGGCGGCGCGTGAAACGGGCCGGCGCCGTCTGCAGTGAAAGAGCCACAACGTGACCGTTTATGTCAAACTCAGCTCAGATAGGATGGAAGCGCCACAAACATGAGGAACCATGTTACACGCTTCCACCCGCAGGAGGAAGACAAACACCTGCTCGTAGCTGCCGCCGACCAGAGGAGCATCGAGCAGCCGCATCAGAGCTAACATCCGACGCAGGAAGGGGCGGAGCCAATCACAAACTATCACCACGTTTACTGGTGAGGACTCGACACGTCTGTGTTCACTGGCTGAGAACCAGGACTTTAACTGACATGGATGAGTCGGATGCAAAGGATGAGTGACAGAATCCTTCAGGTTCATCGGGAGGTGTGTGTGAGTGTTGTTGGTGCAGTAAAATGAGATGAGATCAGTTAAAGAAGTGGCGATTAAAGCGACCCAGGTGTCACTGAGCGAGCGCCCGGCCGCGTCCTCTGAAGACAGTCGACTGTAAACTACAGTGGTGGGAAATGACCTCTGCTTGGTGGCCGGATGGCCGATGGCATCTAGCAGCTGTAGTAATTTAAAAAGGAGCAAAGGGGGAAATCAGATGATGTCGACACAGAGAGAAAAGAACATGGCTCCATTCACCGTCACTCAAGTGCTGGTTCACCTGCGCGTCTTTGTGTCTGGACCTGACCGGACTGAATACAATCTGAATCACGTTAGAGAAAGTCAGTCTTACAGGTCCTCTCCACTTTCCTAAACAGACGTCTGTAAATCACCACTTCCTGTATTTCACTCAGAGCGGCTGTCAGTCATGAGGCCACGCCTCCTTTTTATAGCATTAAATTAAAACCAAACTTATCAGAAAAACCAAGACTTGAACAAACACCAGTGTGACAGAAACCATCTTGGAGGAAAAATGATTTGAAGTTAGATTTTTAGTTTGGTCCAAGTGCCGCCCACTAACATGGAGGAGGCGGGGCTTATCAGCTGTACAGCAGCCAGCCCGTTTTGGCCTTTTCGCTGTGTTTTACACAGGTCGGTTGTTTAAACTAATGAGCCACCAGCCATAAACCACCTCCACGGGGGCAGCTGAGATGTGTTCACGCATTCTTTCCACACGGACTCGTCTGCATCCCCGATGGCGCCGGGCTTCTTTGTCATTTATGGGTTTTTAACCGGGCGCATTAAAGATGGCGGTGAAAAGTCACCACTGGTCCTCCTGTCTGATACCAGCCTTCAACTTTTACTAAGGAGAAAACACATACTCTCTTGTGGCCAATCCCCAAACAGGAGTAGAGATAAGCGATGAGATGAGATAAGACTGAACGCCTCTGCCAGAGCACTTAAATAAATAGATCAAGTAAAATACGGCTGAGATCCCTTTAGTGGGTCGCTTATTAGGTTCATCTGTCACTAAAATGAAAGCTGGTGCAGCGTTTTCTCGACATTAGACGCATTCACGGCGCTGGTGGGCGGGGCTCCGGCCCTCCCAGCGGGGCCCGGCGGTCATGATGAGCTGTAAACAGGAGACAGGACAGCTGCCAGCTCCCAAGTGTGGTGCTGCTGGGAAAAGCCAAAAGGCACAAAGATACAGATGCAGCAGCCGTGGAACCAGTGGAGCTCCATCACTGAGAGGACCAACGTCAGCTCCTGCTCCAGCTCCTGCTCCAGCTCCTGCTCCAGCTCCTGCTCCAGCTCCTGCTCCAGCTCCTCCTCCAGCTGCTGCTGCCACCTTGAGTTGCATAAAGCCCCCTTTTCCACGATTCCAATGATTATCATCCTACATTTAGCTCCGCCAGCTTGTCGGCTATTCTTGTGTAGATGCAGTCGTTTCAAGTGGCCGACAAAGTCCTGCTGAACGTCTTCTTTGGCAAATCCACTCCGGACCTCCAAATGTCTTGGACCTCCAAAGATCCTGGACCTCCAAAGATCCTGGACCTCCAAAGTTCCTGGACCTCCAAAGTTCCTGGACCTTGTCATCCATCCACTTCTCGTCTTTTGCTTTGTTGTCCAAACGATTGAAAAACAAAAGGAAGGGAAGCTTGTAGATATTAAATCAACAAAATCTGCAGCCGCACATTTAAACATGGTGAGTGAGTGTAAATGGGGGACCACGGCAGGGCGGTTCCACCAGGCAGCGTTCTTCAGCACACAGCCCCTCCTCAAGAATTCCAGGGAATCTGAAAAGTCCCACCACCTTACTAGCTACTTGTTTCAGGGGAAGTGTGTGAGTGTGAGTGTGTGTCAGATTGATCCCATGACCTTAATATGTCAGTGTATTCCACTGTGCTGCGATATAAAATGGCCGAGGTGAGATGAACAGAGTGAAAATCTTATCTTATTACGCAAAACAGGCAATTTAAACATCATTAGTCATTAAAAAGGTGGAAGATCGTAATATATCACAACATACACCCATCAGCCATAACATTACGACCACTGCATGTTCACCATAGAATATAATGCAACAGGCCTGCAATCAATACCGAGGTGTCCCTAACATTGGTGGAGTGGGGTGAAGCACATGAAGTTCATGCAGTAGTGAGTATAAACCCTGATCAATCACGCCATTACAACCACTGCACATTTACCATAGTGTGAATGCACTGAGAGGGGTCCCTAATATTCTGGTCATCTGAATGCACATGAATAGGGTGACCAGAATATTAGGGACCCCTCTCAGTGTGACCCAGTACAGTTCAACAGCGTCACAAACTACAGTCCCAATAACAATCATTCAAACATGTCAACACCTCTCTCACACACATTCAATCACAATCCAACATAAAACTCCTCCTGAAGGGAGAACTGATTGCAGGGCTGTTGTATTATACTCTATGGTGGACACGCGGTGGTCGTAATCTTATGGCTGATGTGTTGTATTATACTCTATGGTGGACACGCGGTGGTCGTAATCTTATGGCTGATGTGTTGTATTATACTCTATGGTGGACACGCGGTGGTCGTAATCTTATGGCTGATGTGTTGTATTATACTCTATGGTGGACACGCGGTGGTCGTAATCTTATGGCTGGTGTGTTGTATTATACTCTATGGTGGACACGCGGTGGTCGTAATCTTATGGCTGATGTGTTGTATTATACTCTATGGTGGACACGCGGTGGTCGTAATCTTATGGCTGGTGTGTTGTATTATACTCTATGGTGGACACACGGTCATAATCTTATGGCTGATGTGTTGTATTATACTCTATGGTGGACACGCGGTGGTCGTAATCTTATGGCTGATGTGTTGTATTATACTCTATGGTGGACACGCGGTGGTCGTAATGTTATGGCTGATGAGTGTACACTAATGCAATGCCTAGCACGTCATTTATTACTAACTCAATACTGCTGTTATCGTGATAATATCATATCGGAAAGTCTTTGGTAATTCTCAACCACAAACGTTTGCACAGTATCAGTATCTATAAACTACAATCAGTCTTCAGGTGACGGCCTCCTGTTTGACATGCAGCGTCTGAGCAGGAGCTGCAGATGAGGAATGAAAAGTGGACCAACAGGTAGAAGTGCTGGCGTGAGTCTGTGGGAACGTTCCTGACAGAAGGAACGAGGAAGAAAGAACTGGAACAACAAAATAAATAAAGGCAGCTGCATTTCATTCTCAATAACCAGAGAAGAAGAGACCAGCGCGACACTGGGACGGGAAATGGAGGACATAATGGAAGGCAGCCGGATAAGATCTCCTGTTAGGAGGCGAGCAGAGTGATCGGGATGAGGAGACGAGGGAGGGACAGATGGAGGGGCAGTCCTGGGTTGAGGAGGGAGACCGAAGCTGGACGGTGAAATTTTAACCTAAATACTCAAGTGCTGTGTAAACATACTTCACTGTTTATAGAACCCACTTCCTGGTTCAGCTTTCACTGTGCTTCTGTTCCTGCAACCGTGGCTTTACTGCTGACATTTCATAGGAAGTCTCACCGGCAAAACAAGCTGGATTAAATAACCCGGTTAATAATTTACAGTCGGCTCTTCTCACCCGTGTTTCAGGCGGAAACGACGTCACATCTCAGTGCCGGCTGCGATAGGCTGGGAGGAAACGTTGGCTAATGAGTCACGAGGCGCTCTCGAGCCGGTCCCAAGTATTGTGTGACGTTTTAAAGCGATAACGTGGAACCTTTCCCCATCTCACAAGGTTCAGCCAAGGTTGCGATGGACCTGTGAAGTCTGAAATTGACGACGTGAGGCTGCAGAAGGCTACAAAATAAAGCAACAGCCAGAAATGCGCTAAACTCCGTCCAATCAGAGCGAAGGATGAGCACACATGACTGGAAAATGTGTGACAGAAAAAGCTCTGAATTTGGCGTCTACCACGGTGAGCTCGCGTTTGGGCCCGATGATCTGAGTGTGGTTACATAACTTCCTGACTGGATAAACTTTAGCAGGTCAAACTATAAAACATAAACAATCACAACCAGCATCCAAGCAAGCGACCACACAACATTTCACACGTTCCTACAACCAGAATGTCATTCACCACGGGAGCAGAGCAGCGTCAGAACACAGAATACCGACAGAATAATAAACCAATTAGTGTTAATGAACTGCTAATCATGGAGGCTGCTGGAGGACGGCCGTCCAGGGCAATTCTGTGCCGCATTAGTTATGATAACGATGCGAATAAGATAACAAACTATCATGATTATGGACATGAGCTCGCCGAGAGCGACTCCATCCTGTAAAACCTCCAACTAATCAGAGAGCAGCACGTGTCGTTTGTGTGTCGTCCTTGTCTGTTGCCATGGGAACGCAAACCAACAAACAGGGGCGACTGGAGAAATATGTCTCATTTCAAGTCCTAAGACAGAGAAAAGAAAACACACTGAGCATATGAAAATGTTTTACATCACCAAGCACAAATAGATCAAATTTAAGGGGGGAAAAAAGTTGGGAAAATGGCGACATTCTGACATCATCATGTTTCACTCATGAGCAGCAGAGGTGGCTGATGCCGTTTGACTCTGCTGGACTGGAACAAATCAAACCAAAGAACCTCATCCCAAACATGATCAGTCACAAATGTGAGCCCAATGGCGCCTTTCCACTACCGAGGTCTCTACCCAACTGCTCTACTCTACTCTACTCTACTCAAAAGGCCGAGCGTGAAAACACCGCAGATCCCTGATTGGTCAGAGAGAATCACAGTCACAGCGTCATCGGAATGCCCTGAACAGCGTGAACTGGTGCCGCCATTCTTTAACAGCCAAACTCTATCATGTCGTGGTAGAAATGTGGCGTTGAGGATGACGTCCCAGCAGTTATGAGCAGCGGCGCTATGACGACCAGTTACGCTGAGGCAGTTCCATCAGTACCAGAGTCAGTACCAAGTAGTGGAAAAGCGCCGTAAGTGCACGTGCCGCCACGTGCACTTACTTCCATAACAGACGGCGATGGCTCTACGAAGCTCTACTTCAGCTACTGAGAGCTGCCGTCTTTGGCTCCGAATCGTGTTAAACTCCTGATATGACCATCTAAACGCTGTGGTCTCTGGTTTATGTCGGCCTGCAGTCGCCAATCAAAATTAAATCCAAGGAGACGGAGCCTTCCCTTGCGTGCTGGCTCCCCTCAGGAAATGTCCCGCAAGATGTGATTCACCCTCATGCCCCCCGTCCCCACCACCTGGTAACCAGGCCGTCCCATGAGGCTACAGCGCTGGTGCGGGCGGACCTGCCATCACGTGGACGGCGGGCAGCATCTGGAACAGCGCGACTGGCGCAACAAACGAGTCAAGCGCTTCATTTCCACGGGTCTTTGAATGCTCCCTTCACCCAGAGCCGACGCCGTCATCTGCTGGGCTGCCGGTCCAGCACCTTGTCAGAGCTGTGCTGACAGTGTGCCGTCACCAGCGGTGCCGCTGCAGCTCAGGGTCAAAGCTATTGCAGCCATCCCTCAAAGACATAACCCTTTTACAGGTGAGTCACGGCAGACGGCGACAGGAGATCTGATTACAGCCAAGATGACCTGCTGTAGCTGGACCACAAGGCCAGACGGTATTATTAGCAAAGCTCCATCTCCATCGAGCTCATCACCTTCTCTAATATCTTTCGAGGAAGCGCACTACTACGCCCTTGCAGACTATCAGTCACTGGGAACATCAAATATTGGGAGCTAAGAGATGAAAGCAATAATAGAAGAAACCCTCAGATACCAGAAAATATGATTAAATGAATGAATAGTTAGAACCAGCTGACAGTCCAGAAACTAAATAGGCCTCCTGGGTATTCGAAAGCACCCTGCTGTGTCACCACGTAAGCAGAGACTGGAGATGGTCAGTAACAAAAGGGGTTTGTTAAAATGGAACAGAAGCATGAATACTGATCAGCCATAACATTACGACCACCTGCCTAACATTGTGCAGGTCCCCCTTCTGACCCGTGGAGGTCTGGACTCCACCAGACCTCTGAAGGTGTTGCTGTGGTATCTGGCACCAAGATGTCAGCAGCAGATCCTTTAAGTCCTGGAGGTTGTGAGGTGGAGCCTCCATGGATCTGGACTTGTTGGTCCAGCACGTCCCACAGATGCTGGATGGGATTGAGATCTGGGGAACCTGGAGGCCGAGTCAACACCTTGAACTGGTTGTTGTGTTCCTCAAACGTTCCTGAAGCATTGTTGCTTTGTGGCAGGGAGCATTATCCTGCTGGAAGAGGCCACTGTCATCAGGGAATACCATTTCCATGGAAGGGGGGACATGGTCTGCTACAATGCTTAGGTAGCTGCTACGTGTCAGAGGAACATCCACATGGACGGCAGGACCCAAGGTTCCCCAGCAGAACGTTGCCCAAAGCATCACACTGCCTCCGCCGACTCGCCTTCTTCCCAGAGTGCATCCTGGTGCCATGTGTTCCCCAGGTAAGCGGCGATGCACGCACGCACGCACGCACGCACGCACACGCACACACACACCACCTTCTTCAGTTCTGATGTTCCCGTGTCCATTGTTGGTGCTTCCAGCAGTGGGCAGGGGTCAGCATGGGCACCCTGACTGGTCCACATTGCACCAGACCCATATGGTTCCTCCTGCAGGTGGTGGGTCTGCTGGGGGACAGACCCATGTCTCTCCTTCGGGCTGGACTTGACCGGACCCCATGGGTCTTCGCCCATGGGGTCCGGACCCAGCCACCAGGCGCTCACTAACAGGCCCCCTCCAGGCCCGGTCCCAGGGTGGGGCCCCGGTAACCCTGCAGGCAGGGCACACTGGTCCGTTGGTGTTTTTCTTCGCGTCTGTATGGACCATTCTTTGTCCAACCCTTCACCCAAGACCAGTGTGCCATGGGGGACCCTACCAGGGGCTGCTGCCCCCAACAATGTAGCTCCTGGGTCATTAAGACTCTCAGACCCTCCACCACCATCAGGCGGAGATGGACACTGAGTTTACTCTGCGTTGAACATATGGAATCAGTGCTGCATCATTTAACTGCACCCGCCTTTGTTTCTGTCCATTCCCTGCCTTCATCCAAACACACACACCCAACCTGCAACTGCCACCACGTCAATGAAGCTTTTTCTGACCACCAACTGAACCATGACCCACCAACTGATCCATGACCCAACATCTGCATAAAGCCCGTCCCCACACATCATCGCCCAGTTGAGAAAAACAACACCAGAGAGTCAGAATGTTAATAACTACATGTCGGTGGAGATGTGACATGAGTGTGAAAATAATAATCAGCATGCGCTGCATGGCGAGCGCGGCGTCTGTCACATTACGTGTTGCTCAGATAACAGCGCCGCCCAGCACGCCCAGCACGGCGAGCAGAGCCGCCAGATAACAGCCTGCAGCCCCTCATCATCTGCTGAGCTGAGTCATGAGACCGAAGCCCGAGACCCACGCTGTCATCATGTGGCCGTCTCACCTGCGTGTGTGTGTGTGTGTGCTAAATGAAGAAAACGCCGCTGGACTTTTGTCTGCCAGCTATTAAACAACCGGCTGCAAACAGCAGAGGACCAACAATGACCCACCACACCAGTGAGGACTCACCTCACCTCACAGCCACATCCATGCAAACCTGGAGAAGGTTTCAAACCGCCGCCAAAACATTAATGCAAATGATTCACGTGTCCATCAAACGTGGCAGAGCGAGCATGTGTAACTACATCAGAAGGTGGAGTACATGATATCCAAGGATGCAGTACACCAAGTACATGATATTTGAGGATGCAGTACATGAACATAGCATTCTTGCTCCCGAGTTTTTGACCTTTTGTGTAAAAGGTCAATAGTCAACTTTTCTGAGGTTTGTCCTGAATATTTCAGGAATGTGTGGAGGGAATTTCAAATTGGAAAAATTCTTATTTCACACTTAAGGTTCAAACTGACCATGAAAAAAGCCTCCAGTGAAGAGTCGAAGAAGAAGAAGAGGTTCCAAACATGGAAGTGAGCCCCCAGTAAAGAGTAGAAGAAGAAGAGGTCCCAAGCATGGTCCAAACAGACCTGCTGTTGTTGTTGCTACTAGCAACCATGTCAGGTGATCAGTCATGTGAGGGGAACGTTCACGACCTCAGGATCATTCCACATCAACTATCTACAGTAGCTCATCAATAAAATCTACACATTTACAGAAACCCGAGCCAGGGAATCGGTTTTCATGAACATACGTGGAGCTTTTTTCAAATGTTGGTGCTTCAAACTTTTTTAATGCCACACTCCCAAACTGCAACTAAAACACCCTGGTAGAAACAGCCAGCAGAGACAGATGAAAAAAGGGGAAAACCAGAAGGGACAAAGGCAGAATAGGAGAGAGTCATGTGAATCTGCTGGAAGCCGAGACATCAGATGCATCTCAGGGGAGGTGAAGGAGAGGCTCCGGCTCCTCATGGAGAACAAGACACTGAGGGAAAGGTCAACATTTTTCACGTGAGGTGGCACCGATGGTGATGCGTGGCCAGTCAGAGCCATCAGCTCCGGAGGTCTGAGCCCACACGCTCACTCCTCTGATGCTGCTGTGGAGCCGCACGGCCGCTGACTGCACCTACCAGCATGCACTGCCTGGGAGACGCTGTCTGGAGACTGCGTGGGGCAGCCTGGCCACCAGGACGAGGAGGACACCACACCTCCAAACACAAATAGTCTGTGACTCATCCTGAACCCCACTGATGTCACTGGTGATGTCACCGGTGATGTCACCGGTGATGTCACTGGTGGCAGCCACGATGGAAGAGTGTGAGGAATCTGACGCTTTAGCCTACATAAACTATCGTCACTGGTGAACTTCCCCTTTAACACAGAATAAGACACATCTGAACATTCCAGCTGGTCCTTCGGCAACTGCAACGCGATGACATCACCACACTCCTCACGATGCTTCACTGACTCCATGTGTTATTTTCAAAATAAAAGACGTATTTGTCTCATGAGGCCGTTTGATGGGATTTTATCTCCTGACATCAGCAACATCTGCGGCCTGATGTTTGAGTGTGTCCGTCTGTCCGTCCCATTCATGAATATCTCAGGAACATCTGGAGGGAACTTCGGGGCAGATGTCAACTCAGACTCGAGGGTGAACTGATCAGATTCCGGTGGTTTGGGGTCAAAGCTCATTGTGACATCACACAGTCACACGCTTATGACGACAGCACGCTGGACAAATGTCTAATAGGATGAAACGATGAGGTGGCGACTTTTTTCTACTCTTAACACATTTAATACAATTAATCTGGAGTCTCCCTGCATAGATGATGGACAGACGTGGATGCTAGCTGCGTCCTGATTGGTTGTTGGAGGAAAATGAGATTTTTTTTCTCCACTTGCTGGGTTTAGAAATTACTCTCATCAGTTATCAAACGTGAGACATGTTGACTGAAATTGCTGCGTATACACACACGTCTCAGCCAGGGCTGGGCGGTAACACGGTAACGGCGTGTACTGGGCTGTTTAAAAACAGCAGCGGCGTCCACCTCACTTTGCAATGCGCTCCTATAGGGGCCTGATATGATATTAGATATCCTTTATTTCTTATCATTCACATACGTGTGGTTGAGTT
>CAAKHG010050732.1:22167-39405 GCA_901007715.1 Dactylopterus volitans
ATGTCTTTGTCAGGATGGTAAAACCGCGGCATTCCCCGGAAGACTGCAAATTTTTGAGCAATTATTTTCCTCTGGAATTTTCTGCGAGCATGCATTAGTGTGTGTGTGTGTGTGTGTGTGTGTGTGTGTGTGTGTGTGTGTGTGTGTCTGTGCGCATGTGTGCGTTTCCTTTCTGCAGCAGCCAATACAGGATATTGACGCTGTAAATGGAGGGAACGCCGACCACGTTGGGCCTCTTTATTTGAATGTTCAGCCTCTGAACTGTGCGCACCATTAAAACAGTTGCACTGCACATTCATGCACAAACTGATGACTTATTTTGTGCCATTAAATTTACTTTGAACTTCCTTTGCAACAGGTGGAACGAACTGAAACGAGCAGGACTGTGGAAGGCCGTAAACTGGAATTGGAGTTCATATCAACCCCTAGTCAGGGTTGAGTCCAGTTCTCAGTAACTGTGGTGTTTATTTCCTGACTCTGCTTCATGAACGCTAAGCTAAGTGACAGTACCTCTTTATGCTCTGATCATAACCTCGCCGTCATTCCGTGTGTGACGTGGCGGTTTCTTGTTGCTCTCAGACAAAATTCCGGAGGTCTGAAGGTGTCAGCAGTTTTACGGAGGCGGCCGACATGACGTACCACTGCCGAGCTGGCCATAGAAACAAAATAACACACTCCGGCTTACCTCCAAACTAAAACCCCGAACCTTCAGAGCGAAGCTGCTGCTGCTTCTCCTGGACTTGTTCCTCTTATAACACCCGTAGTACGTCAACCCGGTAACTCACCATCAAGCTACAACCTCCACTTTTAGAATGTTTGTGCTGCAGTGATTCACATGAGTCTATAGATGAGTTATGGAACCATAAAGACGACAGAAACAATCATAGAAGCAGTTTCACACGCGCAAACACAGGGAAAGTCGCAGCAGCCTCCCATTGGTGGACACAACAGCAACTCACCTCTGATTGGTCCACACACTCTCCAGAGGAAAACAACCATGGCCAACTAGCATTGTAGCTAATAATCATTGAAAAATGGATCATAACTAGACATCTGGTTGAGGGTGCATGGAGTGAAGAAAAAAGAAAAAAAGAACTATGAAAGAGAAATGGAGCAAATATTGACGAGACGTTCAATGCTGGACCAGTGATTATGGGTTTAGTCTTCAAAGAGACACCATAGTTCCAGGCTGAGTAAGGAGCTTCTGTAAGAACGCTGGGATCTCACAGACGCTAGCTTCTGCTACATGCTAACATTCATGGTTAAAGAATAACAAATAATGTAACAGGTGTTTTCAGGGGTGCTTTTGTTTTGAAAACAGATCTACAGAGTGGACGGTTCAACATTTCCTTCACGTGCTGATGGAGATGTTACCAGCTGAAGGCTGGGCTGAACCTGATGGACTTGGACTGACTTCCATGACTAAAGTGGACAGAAGTAACGGCGGACCTCTGTGGGACTGAAGCATCGTCCAGCCGATCACATTACTGGAATCATAAAACAGAAATCCAAGCAGGAGACATGGCCAGGTGGTGCGAGGAAGCGGCCGTATCGATTAACTGATGGAGGACGGGAAGGTCAATTAGGTCTCATTATTTTTGAGCGGGTGTGTTTCTATCTTTGTGAGGACCAGGTTTTAACCTGGACAGAGAGAGAGAGAGAAAGACAGAGAGGGAGAGAGACAGAGGGAGAGAGACAGGGAGAGACAGACAGAGGGAGTGAGACAGAGAGAGAGAGACAGACAGAGGGAGAGAGAGCCGGCCCTGCATGGTCTGCTGCCGGAATGTGGTTGCTTCCTTTGTCACTTCCTGTTTTGTCTCTTCTCGCCTGATTGGTTAGTTCTATTCTGGTTAGTTGTGTGGAGTGACATCCGAGCAGGGTGGGTGGAGAACTTCAGGGGCTGTTTCCTCTCAGATGTCCTGCTGCAGCTGGTTACTGAGGTCAGATATGAATCAACTAAACCTGAGAATCAGACACTTTGTTGATCCCCAGAGGAAAACTACTGTTGGCACAGATGCTCCATGCAAGAGTAGAAGCATACAGATAATTGAGAGGTAGTAAAAATAATAGAAACAGTCACAAATAGGAATCAACAATATAAATGAGTAGAGAGATGATATAAAAGAATGCAGGGTGATGCACCCATCATGCAGCGCTGGCAGGGAACCCTCCCCTCGCTCCCCTCGCTCTCTGGACCTCCATATGGAGGAGCAGCTGGAGCCTCACTGCTAAATTTGACAATCGTGCACTGATGGGTTATCGGTGCTGTAGAAGAAGAGCCGCCGCCACAAGTTATGAACGTGGAAAACCTGCATTTGTTTTCTGCCTAAACATCGCGGACACAGATGCCGCCATCTTGCGCTGGTGACGTCATTCGCAGTCAAGAGTCTGCTCAGTAGCGACGACATGGAGCCCTGGAATCAGAGTCCCGCCCACCTCAACTAAGCCGAAAACTGTAAATGTCGCTGTGAGTCGCAGGATTTCACTCAGAGAAGCTGTCAATCATCAAGACACACCCCCTTTTCTGTCGCACGAAAAACTCATTTCAACCCTTTAACATGGAGAAGGCGGGGCTTATCACCTATATAGCAGGCAGCCACCAGGGCAGACGTCTAGTTTACCTATACGCATGTACATGCTGAAATTGTTCCGCTCCTCCACCACCTGTCAACCATGAGGGGGCGACTTGATCTGAACTTAACAAACGCACCTACATGCATGAAGAACACGTCAGTGAGAGAAACAACAGACTGACCCCACCGGCTTCCAAGGAGAGCGAAGGGAAATAAGAGACGGGTCAAACCATCAGAGGAGTGCTATCGATCAAGCGATGAAAGGGGTTTAACATGAGAGGAAGAGGTGGAAAGAGATGATTGGAGGGGGGGGGGGGGGGGGGGGGGGAGGGAGGAAGAGGAGCCTAATGGACAGTAATTTAAGATGCAGGTAAAAATAAAGAGACAGGATGAGGAAGACGAGGAGGAAGATGAGGCGAGAGGTGAAGGGCTGATAACCTGAGAGGGGAGCAGTGGAAACACACACACACACACACACACACACACGCGCACACACACACACACACGCGCACACACACACACCCTCCTGATCCCCGTGTTTCTGCATCTTTGCTTTGTCTTCCCTCTTGTTTTGATCTTCCTCCTGGTCTGCAGGCCGTCAGCCGTCGTATCGCTTCATCGCCACGGCGACCCGCTCTGGCATCTCCGTTTCTGTTTGATGCTTCATGCTGGGCTGCCGGGAGTTCAGGCGTGGTTTGTAGAGGCATTTGTCTTCGTGGTCCGTGTGTGGCTAGCATCAGCACGGCCAGCTCAGACGCATACTACCACATTCTGAACTGTGCAAACATGAACCTTTGTTCATCAGATACCATCTAGCTACACTTCCATGTTCGTGCTGGTCACGGTTACAACTAACTTCTGCAATTCCACAATTTAATTAGCGGACGCTTTTATCCAAAACAACTTACATGCGAGAGTTCAACAATACAAGCAAGGATCTAGTCAGGAGAGAAGAAAGCGAGTCAGAGGCCAGAAGCAGGTTTCAGCCTGAGTAAGATGTGAGTGTGGTGATGCAGGGAAGAATCAAAGAGAAAAGAGGAGAGGCTTTTTTTAATTTAAGTTCATCGGATTTCAGAAAAGAGCTGGTTTTTGGTCTATTTTGAATACTCAGCTGATTTGACAGAGTTTAGCAACTTGTTCCACCAGCAGGGGGCCAGAGAGGTTCCAACTGACCATGAAAGGAGCTTCAAGCAAAGAGTAGAAGAAGAGCTTCCACACATGGAAGAACCTACAGGAACAGATGGCGTGGCTCCGTTGCTGTTGTGCTGTATTTCTCCTGAATGAGACTCAGGAAGACTTTGGTCTCCCCATCAGTCCAAATGGACCTGCTGTTGTTGCTACTAGCAACCATGTTTTCAGCCAATCAGGTGATCAGTCTTGTGACTCACACATTCACTGCTTCACTTTGTTCCACATCAGCCATTTATCTCATCATCTAGTGTATTCAAACCTCCTCAAGCCAACCGTTTTCTCAGATGTTGGTGTTTCCATCAGGCTTTACTAAAGCACTTCAACCATGGAAACTCATCCACTTCCTGCAGCGACTCGGGTCACATGACCTCCAATGAGGTCACGTGTTAAAGGCTGACACGCATCAATCTCTCCAGGATCCTTCATTAATAATAATTAATGGTGAGGATCTGAGCTGTTAATGGACGCCTGTGACGGCTGGTTGACCCTGGTGGTTGTCACATCTCACTGAACATGGAGCAGATAATAACAATAAAAATAGGTTAAAATAAGTTAAAAATACAGAACTTTTCCTTGAAGAAGAGCAGCTACACGCCCATGTTCACCCTACTATTGCAATATGAAGACACTTTGGGAAAAATTAAACCTTATGGAAAACAACTAATCGCCTGTTGCCGTGACGACAACAAAGCGCAGGCTGGCGGGAGGCAGCGTTGCAGATGCGAGTGAACACTTAAATGTGGGGGAACAAAAGAGCACAGTCAAGCATGAGTTAACACCAGTGCACAGAGGCCTCCAATTACACTTAAGACTGGACTGGTGTGTGTGCGTGCGTGCGTGCGTGCGTGCGTGCTTTTTTTTTCATAAGAACTCAATGTTTCTGGCAGCTCCTGGTTTCCATGTAGCTACTGGATGGTCTTCTGTCTGCTAGCGTTAGCAGCAGCGTTTGTTGCCGCCTGGCTGCTGGCGGACAGGACTGTATAGTAATGGCCGGGCTCCTATGGAGCCATCCTAAACACCAATGATGCCACTGATGAGACTAAATTTCCATATTGCCACTTTAATAAGGGGATACAAAGAGCAAGTTCATGAAGCTGTTCTTGCTTATGCTTCAAACACCATTAATAATTGTGCAAATGCTAATACATCCTGAATTGGATAAATGGCAAAAACACATCCATAACAGATAAATCTATGCTAATCTGTTGACAAAGGACACACAGCTCATATGTTACATGATATTTTAGAGGACTTTATGTTCCACTTCATACTGCCCTGATGTCGACTGCGTCGCTCGCTGCTTTTCTTTGAGGTGAAACGGAGGAATGTCACGTTTATCCTCGTAAACACACTGCTCGTCTAGCTGAGAGCTGGCAGCCTCCCCCTGCAAGGTCATGTTTGGAATCAGCTCAACTGTCTTGCAGATCTCCATCAAAAATGTGCGTTATTGTTGCTCAATACTGATTGGCCCAAACTCCCTCAAGATCCAATCATCTTCAGTCACCATCGTTTGACGCAGATAAAGTCCACTTGTTTAGGTTATGGCATAGGCTACGGCATCGGTGTGGCTACAGTGTAGGCGACGGCACAAGTTATGGCTACAGTGTAGCTTTCAGCATAGGCTACAGTGTAGCTTTCGGCATAGGCTACAGTGTAGGCTACAGTGTAGCTTTCGGCATAGGCTACAGTGTAGGCTACAGTGTAGCTTTCGGCATAGGCTACAGTGTAGCTTTCGGCATAGGCTACAGTGTAGCTTTCGGCATAGGCCACAGGGTAGGTTTCGGCATAGGCTACAGGGTAGGTTTCGGCATAGGCTAAGGCAAAGGTTGCGGTGTAGGTTTCAAAATCTAGGTGTAGGCATAGATTTTTTGCATAGGCTACAGGATAGGCTTCGGTACAGTTTACATTACAGCAAAGGTTACAGCATAGGTTGTGACTTGGGCTGCATTGTGGGCTGCAGCCTCGGTTTCAGCGTAGGTCAGTTAACAGTGTAGGCTATGGCATAGGTTACAGCATAAATCTTTTTTCACAGGCTTTGGCATTGGCTTGTTGGCCTACACGCACTGACCTTTAGCCGCTAGCGAGCCGCTAACGCGGTTCTCCACTGCTGCAGTCGTCCTTGATCACAGAGGCTCTTAAGTGCTGCTTATCGGAGCTCCTCCAGAGAGCAATTACACATCAGTGTCACATTCAGCCTCCTCTCCTCCTCTTATCCTGCTATCGTTTCCCGCTCATCCATCATGACTTCCTCGACCCTCGGCTGCGTCCAACCCTCACTGCTGCTGTCCCTTCCTCCTCCCCTAATAAGCGTTTTCCCTCTCTGGTCTTTTGTCTTCTGCTTTCCTTTTTCAGTTTTCCCTTCTTCTTCTGCTTCTCTCCTTGTGAAATAAACCCTTACATGCAGTAAAGTGAAGCTTTTCAGATCCAGCAGCTCAGACACTGATGTCCTGAGGCCACGCTGTAACAACCGTGGTTCATCTGTTTAATTTGATCATAATTAAAATGATCAACATTAGATGTAATCGTCAGATTAGAGCCCTTTCTTTCTTCTGAATATATATTTTAGGTCCTGTCACCAAAATGTAGCCAGATAAAAGCTGAAAATATACGACGATAGCAGAAGGAGATGGGAAAAACCACAAGGGAAAAATAAATCAAACAAGGAGACAATTCAATTCGACCATCTTCACCATCATGCCAGTTGAGAAAGGAAGGGAGCGCAGACATGGGGAAGAAAGGCGAGGCTGAATGGGAGTTCTGCCGGAGTAACACAGGACTCATTGTGGTGAGTGTTTGCTAAAAAGGCCGTGAGGGTCTATGGAAACGTTTCCCTGCAGCTCGATGAAGCGTGATGCCTCACCGGAGGTCGCAGCCAGAGGCGGCTCGCTGGTTAACACCGGTCTGCATACATCACACTGGGAGGAACGCACGGAAAGGCAGACGGACTAATCAGGATCAGGACTCGGTTTGGGATGTCCGCGCGGCGTCTTCCTGGTGGCGGACGGAAAACGCTTGCCAGGAAATAATCCCTCAAAGACGCCTCGTAAACTAAACCCGCAGACGCGTCTTCACAAGCCGAGACTCTCAGACGCAAAACAAGCAAAGAAGAAGCAGGTTCAAGTGTTGGGAGGTTGTTTGTCTGCTGATGGGCTGATCAAGGACGATCCACTCCACCTTCATATTAATCCTCAACAGATTCTCTAACACTGAGACAAGAGCCGTATTTCTAGAAACAAAAGATGCAAGGTGGGCTTGTTTTAACCGAGTAACTGTGAAACGTTTTCAAGTGAAAGTAGCGCGAGGGGAACGGGGTCTGCGCTCACCAGGAGCTTCTGGTTTGTCACCTCTGCAGAAAATCTCAGTTACACTGAAGAGCAGAAGCCACCCACAACTGCTCCAGCAAAAATTTAAAAAAAAATACAAGCATATCCCAGTCAGCATCTGTGATTGTAACTGCAGTCGTCGTCACACCTCCAGACTTTAAGTCCTGCCTGTTTTCTGGACAGATGGGCAGCTCTTACAGCTCAACCGCCTTAAACTGCCCACCGAAAAAGTGCAATATATGGTCAGACATGCCGGAGCGAGGAGAGTCCCCGCAGCTCAGCGTAACACCAGCAACACCACAACAACACTCGCCGCGCTGTCTCAAAGACTAATTGCTTGTTCCTGCTAAGCACATACAGCCGAGGAGGCTCGCTGACGAGCTGCTCAGCCTCACGATTGATTAATTGTCTGCATCCAAACCCCTGGAGTCGCAGCGGCGGCGCTGACATGGTGACCGAGCACCGGCGCGGGAAACCAGCCAGAAACCGCAGTTAAAGCCAAATCACAACCAGAAGAAGAATGGAGGCAGCGGAGGAGACGCTTAAGTACAGCATGTTCTCACTTCTCCTCTCGCTGCCATGACTTACTCACAACTCCTCCACGGTTCATCGTGTCCCTGAAGGCATCAGGTCACTTTCCTCAATCCAGAGAGCAAAGTGAGGTGACACACTGACCTAATGACCCGACGGATAGATGCAGAGATGCAGAGGCAGATGGACGATAGAAGGATGGACAGACCCGTTATGGCGCCTGCAACTATGAAGAGGCAGACGTACAGTTTATAGCCTGTTTAAGAGGTTAAAGACCACGTTACCTCTGCAATTTATATGGAACTAAACTCCGTGGGGTCGTTTTACAAACAGCAGCTACTCTGAATACTAAGGCTAGTATTTTCCTATTATATATATACATATATATATATGTCCACAAAAACAGATCGCCGCGCCTGCGCTCGCGCATCCTCCAGCCGCGTGTGCGCCGCTGAGTGAGCGGCTTCTGCGGGGCACTCGCACCGGGAGTTCGCCGTACTCACATCCAGAGCTCCGGATCCTCGCTGTCACCTCCACGGGCAGCCGGTGTCCGCCCGGATCATGTCGTTCACTCCCCCCGAAACGGATGGCGGTCGGTGGCGGCGGCGGCGGCGATCGGGTTCAGCGAGCTCCGCGGGGCAGATCGGTGCGGGCGCAGGAACGGCCGCCTGCAGACTGAGGGAGGGAGGCGGGGGCGAGGCGAGGCGAGGCGAGGCGGGGAAGGAGCGCGGGCGGCGGGTGGAGGGCGTGACGGCGTCCAGCTCCAACATGTCTCCCTCCGCCGGCCGCTGCTGCGGCGCGCTTGTGTCACGCTAATATTCATGAGGCTAAACGGGGCGGTGCCCAGTTTTGACGGACCCAGGCTTGCTTTAAACTTCTTCTCAGATTTTAATTGTTCACCTCCAACGGAAACAAAAACCTAAATCAACCGACCAGAAAAAGAACAGGGTTCCAGATGAGTTCCGACATGCCGGGCTAGCACCGGCGGGCTAACATGCTAACGTAGCATCCCGGTCAGTTCCATGCAGCGACCTCAGCTAGCTGAACGGAACGCTAGCTAGTGGATTAGCTAATTAGCAGGTAGCATCTCAGGGTTAGCTAGCGCCACACGGAAATTAAACGAACATTTAAAAAACAAAATTTTAAAATTATTTTTCATGTATCCTGTTGACACTTTCGACCGGAACTACACTCAGTTACTTTGGCCTCCGTTCCTCGTTACCCGCGTTTCGTTACTCGTCTCTTTTCTCGCCTGTAATCATTTCCGTCGCTCACGTGGCCTGCGCGTACTTTCAAAATAAAACTCGACTGGAGAGGAATTAAAACATGAAACAAAATAGAGATATGAATGAAAACCTGAAAAAAGTGGACACTGATGCATGCAATCAACTTAATGTGACATTATTATCATATTCTGTCATATATGATGCGTTTGTCATGATTATTATTAAGTTTTTTGTAGTCTGTGGGTTACCTTCTTCATGCTCAAAGCTTGAGAAACATTCAACTATCAAAATGCTCAGCTTTTTAGAGGTATTTCTGCTGTATTATTCCGTTGAAATAACAAAAAAAAACCTAACTTTTATTAAGTAACGTTGCTTCAGCAGTTAAGTTCAGCCCTCACATGCACTCTCATGCACTCTCATGCGTTCGTATGCTCACTCTGCAGGAAATGCTCTTCTCACTAGTCAGTATTGTTCTTTGTTTTTTCCTGCCCAGCGGCCACAGATGCTAGTTAGCACTATAGCTAACTCAACATGTGATGTGTTGTGGTGCCTTTTACATAAACTAATAAACTAAATTAAGTACTAGATAGATGTCTATTAATGTAGACATCTATCTAGCCATAAGATTATGGCCACCGCATGTTCACCATAGAACATAATACAACAGGAGGAGTTTTATGTTGAACTGTGATTGAATGTGTGTGAGAGAGGTGTTGACATATTTGAATGATTGTTATTGGGACTGTAGTTTGTGACGCTGTTGGACTGTACTGGGTTACACTGAGAGGGATCCCTAATATTTTGGTCATCCCACCCATATACAGTACATTAAGGTGACCAACATATTAGGGACACCTCTCAGTAAAAAAATGAATAAAAATACAACATAAAACTCCTCCTGAAGGGAGAATTAATTGCAGGACTGTTGCATTATATTCTATGGTGGACACGCGGTGGTCGTAATGTTTTGGCTGATCGCTGCATATATGCAGAATTCATCGTTAGTTTCAACAAAAAGCGGATAAAACGGGCAAAGACACCTGAGAGCTCTGCAGCTCTCACCGCCCGGGATCAGGACGCTGGTGAAAAACCTGCAACGTGAATCTCAGGCAGGATTTTTCCTCTCTGCAGGACAACCAGCAGACACGCTGCTGTTCTCCAGCGACGCCCCAAACATCAACATGGTGCTCAGCGGGCGGCGGCTCGGACGCCTCCTCCTCTCCCACCGATCACTTGTTTTCATCCCCTTTTCGCTTGAGATCCCTCCGACTCTGCTCATCCTCGCTGCAGCGGCGCTCTGACCTAAACATTCCTCTCGTTGCTGGCGTTTGCTCCTCGAACAGCGTGGGAGGAACAGCAGACGTCCACACAGGCTGAGCGGCCTCCTCACCAGGATGGGGCGCGTGTGAAGGTGAGGTTCCCACCCTTTCCTCCTTTCTGTCTCTGGTTTCACACGAGGACAAGACTCGAACATGTGACACGCCAGGAAAACAGGTTTCTGTTTGGAGCTCGTTTCCGGTCCTCAGTCTGGTCTGAGTCGGCTTTCGTCGCTTGCAGGTGAACACTTACGGGCTCCAAACACAATCTCCAGAGGCACGTTGCTGTCGTCTGCCCCTGATTTAGAAACGGAGCGCAGCATCAGTTCAGGGAGGCCACAGAAGTCGAGCGCAGCTCCGCCCCTCCACATCAGCTGGTTGCCAAGCCTGCCTGCAATCAGCTGATGGCTCAGCAGGCTCCCCTCCATGCATCCAACTGGCAAATTTCATGAGGTCAAGTGTCATAATGGGCGCCCTATTTGAGCAGCTTTCACCTGCCTACGTGGCTGCGTCCCCTTCACAGCCCAGCTCAGCTCCTCCTCTTCAGGCTGCGTCTGACCAATCGTTGCCCCGCTCGGCACGCTGGGAGAAGGTCTTTGCTGCCGCTGCCGCCTTCGAGATACACACACCAGCAGCCACTGAGTTTTAATCTGTTCGCACTGCAGCTCCATTCGTCACCTCGAGCTGCTACTCGGAGCTGCAGAGAAGGTGGGAGTGTTGGCCTGGATAACTTTGGCCTTTGACCCCAAAGCCTCATCATGGTCTGATGGGCTCCACTTTATGGACCAGGAGAAGACAGGAGACGTGACCACCAGAGACCAGAGGCGGGCGCTCAGTCTTCTGCCGTCTCTGTGCTCGGCTGCTTCAGCGGCTGCTTTGACAACGTCTGCAGATGCGTCCGTGGAGCGCTGCACTGGCATGTCGGGCGCAGCGAAACGTAGAGCTGCGTGTTGGCCGCATAGGAACGATAACTGCTCTTGGTTCGCAGAGGCGGCCGAGCATGGCCGAGCGGATCCTTGTGGGACTCAAACATTCCACAGCTGGAAGGATGAGTGGCGGGTTTGGCTTTGCTGCGACAGCGTGCGACGCCGGATGAAGCAGCCCCGCCTGCTGACGCTGACACAGAGATATCGATTTCATCGTTCTGTGCATCTATGACATAAGCCTCATTGCATAATAACAATAAGAATGAAAAAACACCAACCGTTCTTAACCAGTTAACAGAGGGAACAGAGTCGCCGTTGTTTTATACCAGTGTCCCCCCCTCCGGGTCCCCCAGGGACCCCCATCCTCTCCTGCTCCAACACACCTGATTCTAATGACGAGTTGTAAGCAGCTTCTACAGAGCTGATGATGAGCTGATCATCGGAGGCAGGTGTGTTGGGGGAAGACCGGATCAAATACAGCATAGGAACTGGATCGGTTTTACAAGGAGAGGTTTTGAAAACTGGACTAGGTCGCATCCCAAATGGGCCTCCTAAGGATGTTCTACCATCGGGATTCCCGGTGTCGCACCCATGGCGCCGCACGCACGCTGCCGCAGCTCCTGACATTTAGCCCACTTTCTTCAAGATGGTCCTCGTTCTTACCACATTTTCTGTCTCATTTACGTCGGTCCACCTTCCTAAGTGCCTTTGGCACGTAAACAACGGACCTTGACTCCCTCATCTGCGAAGCAAAAAAGGAAAACTGAAGCCGGCTAACAGCCTCGACACTACAGCTAGCGTTCGTGGTAAAGTCTGAGATGGCAGCAATGAGAAGTGAATTATCGTCTCATATGGCTACAGTGTGCCGTATGAGACACGTTCGCAGGGGAACAGAGGGAACATAAGTCAACCCTGAGCACTCATGGGCGTCGTTTGGACACGGCTGAGCAACAACTTCAGCCAGTTGTTGCTCAACAGGGCCGCAGCAGATGCAACCACCTCCGCCGGCTTGGCCTTCCCGAGGGCGCCGATAAGGACGCTACCGGACTAGCTGCCCACGCTGCTTCACAAAGATTTTGAGATTGCGAGAGCTCGGCGCATTTACGGGAGCGCTTCAAACACCGCTAGAAGACCACGAGTCGTCATTTTTAAACTTCTCCGTATAACGACAGGGATCTCACACCACGGGAGGCCAGGAACCATGGTCCTATTCATCTGGATGACATGGCGACTCATGGCTTCTTCCTCGACTCCTCTCCTGCGACAGCCAGGAGACGGATGTTTTTTCGTGTTCTGGTTACTGGATGTGTGGAGGGGGGAGGGACCGTTCAGGGCGGGTTCCTACACGGGAAGGTATAGTTACACACAGGACTCATCCAGTCGCCTCTTTGAATATGTTTCACTCAGGAATTACTTGCTTCAAATTGGCTCTATTTTTACCGTGCCTCAATAGTGACAATGGATAGATAAAATAAGATGTCGATCAGTGTTTGGGGGGCTGAACTCCTCCTTCACAAGATCAACAGTTTTGGACCTAAAAAACTTGATGTAGCACAACTGCAGGAAACTCACCTTAAAAGCCCGCTGATACTTTAAAAAGAGATTTAAAACGACGGAGGCAGTACTTGGGGAGAAGCTGTATTAATGAGGTGCAATTTAAATGTAGATATCATTAAAGTGGGCTCTGATGCTTCAGGAAGACCAGCTGCTTACTGCACATCAGTAGAAGGAAGGAAAGTTGCCTCTGTTAGTATCTGTGTGCCAACCGTTTAGTCCAAAACATTACTAATGATCTTTTATGCTTAGATGAGTATCACTTAGTTATTGGTGCCGATATGAATGCAGTCTTTGACAACATCCTACCTCCTTTATAGATATGAACAACGGCAGCGTAGAGAATCCAGTCTTCCTATGGGCCTCCATGAAGGTTGCCCTAGGAACAATGCAGTTAGGTCTTCTTCCTTTCTAAAGCGAAACAGACAACAACGGATTCCAGATCTGGAAGACAAATGACCTTGAAAATCCACTTAAACGAAACTACAATTAAGATCTGGAGTCGGAATTAAAAACACATCAAGCTGAATTAAACAGTTTATTGAGGCACAGGGTAGAGTACTGAATGCATATTAGGAAACGTGGATATTACTCACAAGGAAGTCGGCCAAGTCACCTACTAGCTCAAACTGTAAAACGGCAAGAAAGAAGCCGATCAACCACAGTAACACCCACGTCTGACATAAATGCAGCCTTCAGGTCCCCTTCTGCCAAAGTACACTCCAGTGAGCGTCGTCCTTTCTTTGAGAATTTGAATGGTCCATCTGTGTCAGCTGAGGCGGCAGCAGGGCTGGATCTGCCCACCTCACTGGGAGAGCTGCATCTGGCACTAAAGAGTATGAAGAGGGGCCGACTCCAGGCCCCGGGTCTAGATGGACTGCCAGTTGAACTCTGCTTAGCCCTGTGGGATATTCTAGGTCCAGTTTGGCTCAATGCTATTAATTTTGCCATCGAATCGGGGCACTTCCACAGAGATATTAGTACCGCGCTTATCTCAGTTTTCCCCCGTGCCGGATAAAGATCCGTTAGACTGTGCAAACCACGGGCCGATATCACTTATTGATACAGATCTTAAGATTTACTCACGCGTACTGGCCGGCGGACTGGAAGATGTTCTGAAGGTTCTTATACATCAGGATCAGTCCGGCTTCATGAAGGGCCGGTCGGGTTCCAGATAACATGAGACGTCTGATACACATTTTGGAAGGAGCTCATAAAATCCCCTCTGCATGTGGCCTCTCTGCTCTTAAAGAATTTTACTTTGGCTCAAGGTTAATAGAAATGACTCAGGTACTCTGTGTCCACCCCCTGCTAGGGTTTCTTATCTCAGACATTTTTACAAAAAACTGTGGCACGAGACAGCGTCGCCCCCCGTCTCCTTTAATCTTTAATCTTTCTAGAGAACCTCTAGCACGATAGATCCGTAACTGTACACAGATCGACCCTATTCGAATTGCATCCTCTGTTCATGCAGTGTCAGTGTAGGCCGACGACACGTTACTGTATATGTCAGATGTACAGAACTCTCCTCCCATGCTATTGAGGTGCTTAATAATTCTGGTGCTCTCTCAGGTTTTAAAAGAAATCTTACAAAATCTGCCTTGATGCTGTTAAATGAGGATCAGTTAGCTTTGCCCAGGCATTCATTATTATTTTTTTGGAAAACTGTTGTACGGACACTGTCGGATATAAGTGACATTCATCCACCCATGGACCTCAAATCTATATGAATGAAAGGTCTAGAAAAAATTGGCTTGCAGGTCTGACTGCAGCCAAGAAAATTGTGGTTGAAGTCTGGCTCGGTCCCCACAGTTTAATCATTGAAACGCTGGCTGCATTTGTTTCTGGACGTTCTTTTTCTTGAGCTTTCCTCTGCAAGGACAAACGGTGCCAAACCAAGGACGATGCCAGCCTGGGGCAAAGGAATCACCAGAGCTAAAGATTTCTTACTAAAGAAAAACTGAATGGACTTGTTTGTGTACTTGTTTGTGAACTACTGTTATGTTGTTGTTACCTTTTTTTTTCGATTCCCATGTAGAGGGGTGTGGCCTCGGGGGGCGGGGGGGCAGAATTATGCATTCAGAAGGTGTACATTGTTTTGATGTGTACATTGTTTTGATACATGCTTATACCTGTGAAAACCAATAAAAAACGAGTACAAAAATGTAAGGATGTTCTACCACCACCGGCTCAGTTGTCTTTACGAGCAGGCTGCGCATCCTTGAAGTATCAGTCATCAACCTCCTCCCGGACCCAGACCTGCCTCCCGCTCCTGATCCATGAGAAAGTTGCGAGACTGCCAGCAGACCCAGAACTTCACGGGAGACTCTCAGTCGGGTTTAGAGATGCAGCAGCAGCACTGCTGGAAGCTTATATGAACTCCTAATTGCATCTGACAAAAGACTCGGCTCTGTACTTGTCTTATTAGATCTCAGTGCTGCATCTGACACCGATGACCATCACATGCTGCCGCAGACACTGGAACATTGGATTGTTACACAGGGAACCACATGAAGCTGGTTTTGGTCTGACTAAACCAGGACAGCTCAGTTTGTACCCATGAAAAGTGGGAATCCTCCATGCACGCGAAACGTAAGTCACTGCTCACAAGGTTTGTCATCTTTGAAGTTTAACTTCCAACCACTGACAGGTGAAGTCAATAACAGTGAATATCTGGTTGCCATGGCGCCTGTCAGAGGGCGGGATATATCAGGCACTAAGTGAACATTTTGTCCTCAAAGTTGTGTTAGAAGCAGTAAAAATGGTGGAGTGTGAAGATCCGAGCCA
Source organism: Dactylopterus volitans (assembly GCA_901007715.1). NCBI lineage: Eukaryota > Metazoa > Chordata > Actinopteri > Syngnathiformes > Dactylopteridae > Dactylopterus > Dactylopterus volitans. The sequence continues at coordinate 37,595 of CAAKHG010050732.1, forward strand.
CTTTGACAAGGTCCAAACTGTGATGGCCAGACAACTGGATCAGAACATCTCCAGAACTGCAGCTCTTGTGGGGGGTTCCTGGTCTGCAGTGGTCAGGACCTATCAGAAGTGGTCCAACAGGGTCATGGAGGCCAAGGCTCACTGATGCAGGTGGGGAGTGAAGGCTAGCCCGTGTGGTCCGATCCAACAGACCAGCTACTGGAGCTCAGACTGCTGAAACAGCTGCTGCTGGTTCTGATAGACCTCGGATCTCCAAGAGGGACCAGTATTAGACAGGTGCTCGTAATGTTATGGCTGATCGGTGCATATCAGGTTTGGTGTTTTGCAGATGATGCAGAAGCTCTGGGGTTTGACGTGGTCCTGCTCGTTTAGCGTCGTCTTTATCGGATCATCAGGACGTCAGAGGAAGAATAAATCTGAGCGGATTCATGCGGACGAAGTAAAAGCTTCCAACTGTAACTCGATGAAGCTGCTCAGCAAAACACAGCAGTCGCTTTATTTTTTCACCACTGACGCAAACAGAAGGACTCATCCTGCGTGCTTGTGAAGTTCTCAGTATTTCCATTCCCATTCCCATTTTCCTTTTTTTTCCAGAATAAACTATGGACGGCATGAACGAGCTGCAGATTTGGGCTCCTCTGATGGGAGAAAAGCCGTGAGAACAGGAACCCGTCGGTGCCGATCTGAGACTCCCTTAATCCAATAACACAGGATGGAGGAGTGACGGGCTGGATCCCAACCACAGAACACACACACACACACACACACACACACACAATGTATTATCCTGGGACTCAAACAATGAAGGGACACACACACACACACACACACACACACACACACACACACACACACACACACAGACGAAGTGGCGTTTTCCCTCACCGTGCTTCATGCGGCCTCAGCTCCTCCTGACCTTCTGGAGTTGCTGGATCTGCTGGAGTCAGAACTTCTCAACCGTCTGCTGCCGCCACGGCTCCTTGGTCATCTTGCATGATGCTTGATGCCGATTGGCTCGCTGAGTGCCGCCGCGCTCACGTGAACGTGGGAGCGCGGCGCTCATCCCATACGTGTCACGGCTCCCCCAGAGAGGAGAGCGCCTGAGCTTGGCGAGCAGCCGGCAGGCTGGACGGACCTGAGCTGAACTCGATTCATCGGTTTATCGTTCACGCCTGTGTTGTGGTTCCACTGATACACAACCGTTTCTGCCAAGATGCCGAGTTTGGTGTAACGCAAACATCGATTAATATTCCAGACACAGTTTAATAACAATATCAGACACAGAAGGAGAGGGAGAGAGAGAGAGAGAGAGAGAGAGAGAGAGAGAGAGGGCGGGGGGGTTGGGGGGGCTTCATGTACAAACACTGAGGTCATTGATGTATTCACAGATATTGAATCCAGCAGTGATTAATAACTTTGTATCATTTCAGTTCACCATATGTTTAACATGCACACGTGGTGAGTCGTGTTTGTGTGTGTGTGTGTGTGTGTGTGTGTGTGTGTCAGGAGTCTGCCTCATAATTCCCGGTTCTTACCTATTATTACCTGCGGTGTGTTTGGCCCCGCCCTCAACAGACTACAATTACCTTTTAAATGCCAAACCAGCATCTTGTGGCCCCGCCTGCAGCTCCACCTGCTCCTCGTCCTCCTGAAGCTGGATGTGTGTGTGTGTGTGTGTGTGTGTGTGTGTGTGTGTGCGTGCGTGCGTGCGTGTGTGTATTCACCGACTTGGAAGTTATTCTGAGGGAAAGGGGGTAGGGAGAAAAGGACTAAAATTGATCGGCCTCACCCTCTGCAATGCTGCATCCAAT
>CAAKHG010050734.1:16850-27865 GCA_901007715.1 Dactylopterus volitans
AAAGGGCCTCTTTTTTTTTTTTAATTTTTTTTTTTTTTTTGGGGGGGGGGGGGTGGTGTTGTCATTTACACGGCTGTGAAAATCTTTTTAATGTTCACGCAGTTCTGGTTGTTCTCGGTGGTGAAGTTGGGCTGTTTGAAGGCTCTGTTGATGCCCTCCTCTATCACCATGTACTCAGACTTGCTGAGAGAAGAGGAGCTGCATGACCTCCTCAGCTCTTCCGGGGGGAGGTGCTCGCAGCTGCCTGCGTGCGCGTAATGCGGGTGCTCCTCTCCATCGGTCTCCCGGTGGTAAAAGTAGTTGAAATTGGACACAATCACTGGCACCGGTAAGGCAATGGTCAGCACGCCCGCTATGGCGCACAGCGACCCCACGACTTTTCCACCAATGGTCACCGGATGCATGTCTCCGTATCCGACGGTGGTCATCGTGACCACTGCCCACCAGAACGCGTCTGGGATACTGGTGAAGCTGGACGACGGGTCGTCCGCTTCTGCGAAGTAAACCGCGCTGGAGAAGAGAATAACTCCGATGAAAAGGAAGAATATGAGCAAGCCGAGCTCCCTCATGCTCGCCTTGAGGGTCTGCCCCAAAATCTGAAGTCCCTTCGAGTGCCGTGAGAGCTTGAAAATGCGAAAAACCCGCACCAATCTGATCACCCGCAGGATGGCGAGGGACATCGCCTGCTGGCCGCCGTTTGTCTCCTTCTCGGCCAGCTCTGTCCCCAAAGTGATAAAGTACGGGATTATGGCGATGATGTCGATGATATTCATGATATTTCTGGAGAAAGTGGTTTTGCTGGGGCAGGCGAAAAACCGGACCAGCAACTCGAAAGAGAACCATATGATGCAGAGAGTTTCTATCACAAAGAAGGGGTCCGTGAACGGGTTCGGCGCGTGTGGAGCGGTGCCGTTGACCGTCGGTGCCACCGTGGCTTGGTCCCTCTCATCCCGGAATTCTGGCAGAGTCTCCATGCAGAAAATGATAATTGAGATCAAAATGACGAGCACTGAGACGATGGCGATCCCTCTTGCCGGACCGGAGCTTTCGGGATACTCAAACAGGAGCCAAACCTGCCTCTGGAAGTCATTTTTGGGCAGAACGCGCTCCTCCTCTTTTATAAAGCCCTCATCCTCGCGGAATTTCTCCATCGCCTCCTCTCCGAGCTGATAGAACCTGATCTCCTCGGAGAAAATATCAATGGGGACGTTAACAGGTCTCCGTATGCGCCCACCCGACTGGTAGTAGTACAGGATGGCATCAAAGCTGGGTCTGTTCCTGTCGAAGAAGTACTCGTTCCGTAGCGGGTCAAAGTAGCGCATCCTCTTCCTGGGGTCCCCCAGCAGCGTCTCTGGAAACTGGTTGAAAGTTTTGAGTTGCGTCTCGAAGCGTAAACCCGAGATGTTGACAACGACCCTCTCGCAGCATCCCTGGCGACCGCGCTGATCCGCCGACAAGTGAGTTGCCGAGAGCGCGGAGGACTCCTCCAGCATGTTCTCCACCGTCATGACGTCCGTCTCCACCTCGGCATAACCGCGGCCGCCGCTGGCGCCGCTGCGCCCGTGCCCTGTGGACGCGGAGGGCAAGTGGATCACGCCGGAGATCTGGTCATCCATACAGGTGGTTTTCGATCCGGAGGGGCAGGACGCGCCACGCCTCTCCCAGCCGGAGCCAGCAGCCGTGGAGAGCTGAGGCCGACGCCGCTTCACTCTCCTCTAACCATCACCTGTCTCCGAGCGTTCACAGACTGAAGCCCTGCGCCCCCACACACTCCCCCCCACCCTCAACCCCCCCCTCCGTCCCCAGCCTCTTCCTCCTCTCCGACACCCTCCACGGGCGCGCGTATGGCTGACATACGTCCGCCGCCCGTGCGGTCGGAAATGAACTTGTCACTTCACACCAAGCAAAGCCGTCGGACAGGAACACCTGATGGAACCACGTCCACACCTGTTTGATCAAAGTTCACCTCGGTCCCACGTGTGTATGAACGCAGACGTGGAAAAACCAGACCGGCACTGCGAGACGGGACGCACGGCGGGGAATGGCGAGTTGAATCCAAATGACATCACCGATTTTTACTCGAGTAAAGATGCAAACAAAACCAAGACAAAAGCCGTTCATTAGCAATCCATATTTCCCCGCTGAGCGTCTCCTTCTCTCGGACTTTTCGTGGGCCAAAAATCACGTTGACATCAATCACCGCTTCAATAGAGACTGAGTTTCAGTCTTCATTTTTTCTTTCGACACAAATGACAATAGAGGGCTGCATTGAGCCCGTTCAGAGTCCAAACCCGATGACGGGCAACAGAGGAGTGATTGTTTCTTCCTCCATTGTCTTGCTGGTGAGGGGATGTTGCTCTCCGTGGTGCTGAAAACCAGCCCGCATCAGCTTGTGAACCAGTGCTCAGTCCCTTGAGAAAATTAAGAGTTGAGTTTGGAATCTGTCTCTCTCCCTCCCTTTCTCTTTGTGTGTGTGTGTTGTTTAAGTGTGTTTAAAGATGGTTTTTTTTTTCTTTCCTCAATATTGTTAACAGAGCACAGACGCTTAGAGGTCACTAACCTCCTTTCCAGTCAATGCGGAAAAAAATAAACCTTTTCCACCATGTGGTGAAAAGGAAATAATTAAAAAAAAAATGCCTCAAAGAGCCGCCTCAAGTGGAGTGCCAGCCTTTGTTAATGACGAAAATGGGTAATCAGAATTGTTTATAATTCATACTGATGGGCTTCAAAGGCGACACTGTGAGGAACACGTGCGTGAGGTTAATGAGTGCAAATGGGATTTGAGCCTAATGCACAATGTGCTATTCTTGCCGTTCTGGATTTTAATTTCTATGTGTTAAACTCAAACGAAAAGCTCCATCTGTCCTTTATCCAAATATGGGCACATCAAATATGAGAATGCTCTCCAAGCTGATGACACTTGTCTAAACAACCTATTGACCTCTTTGTGCTGCCTGCATAAATTAGATCCTGGGGCATGGGAAACCCTCTAACTACCAGGACTATTAAAAGCATATATGAAAATAAAACCAGACTTGGCAGTAAAACCTGAGTTATAAATATCACTCAGTTTTAAATCAAACAGACATTTTTCAGCATTCGAAGAGCCACAACATTTATGATTAAATATAATCTTCTCGTCTATTAAACGGACCATTAGCTATGCCAGGTGGTTCATTGGATGTTTTGATGATCTTTATCAGAAATATTTTCAGGAACCATGTCAATGCTAAAACCTAAAAAAACGGAGCAAATTTTGTCCTCAAGAGAAGTACTCAATTATCCTGTACAAAAGCTCCGATGCAAAAAAACAAATAAAGGTTTCTAATTTATCATTAAAATTTTCCCAAACCCACATCTCAAGAAACTGCTATCGCGTGAGCCTATAGCAAATTTAACCGTTATGTGCATGTTTGTACATTTTTGTCATGTCATTTGGTGATCATTTTGGCTGCATTACAGCTTTTGGCATGATTAAATATTTTCAAAATCCAATGTCAGTTAATCTTAAAGGGCTAATATACACACCAGACACATTTACTACCCTTTGGTGATCCTCGAGCCAAAAATGTAGGTGCTGAAAAAACTGCTTAAAAAAACATTATGCCTCAACATTTTCAATGCATAAATCACATTATAAACAACTTCAGCCCTTCTCTAAACTATCAAACATTCAATAATTCCGAGAAATTGTATCCCTTTAAGTGCCAGTTTGATTACTTGATGTCACTGTTTGTTATGGGGGGGACACACACAAAAAATGACTTATTTTCCACATAATGTGTGAGCGTGCATGTGTGTGTATGTACTTACATGTGTGTGTATGTACTTACACATATTTTTAAGAGTGGAGACAATGATTAACTCATCAACAATGAATTCATACCTTATATACAGTTAAGTTAGTCTAGGTCAAAAGACAACACAAATTAACACTGTAAACACTTATGGTAAATTCATTTAATAACTTAATTTATGAACTATCTCTCTCTGTAGATTTATGTAGGTTTGCGGTCTGGTAACATGGAGTTGATTTTGGCATAAATTACACTATCTGATCATCCATGCACATACAGCGCATGCACATAAATCTCATAAACACTATGTGATGTAAACAACATCTTATTAGCTGCATCTTATTTTGCATCTTATTTTGCATGGGAGTTTTTTTCAGGCAGTTGTCTCCATGGCAACAAAACAATTAAGCATTTTCTAAAGAGTAGAAGAGTAAAAGTTACATAATTCTGGTCCTGCTCGTGCGGTAGCAAGTAGACCTGAGTCTATTTTCACATTGCCACAGAGGAATGAATACATCACATTTCAGGATTAAATGAGGCGGAACTGTTTGTGTCTGTGTGTGTGTGTGTGTGTGTGTTGGGGAGGTTCCTCTATCATTTATTAATTTATCCAGTTCAGTCATTAAACATCACAGCTGAAAATGCACATAGGCAGCGGTTTACCACGAAAATGCGACCTGGCTGAGTGCAGACTCAGAAAAAAAAGATCACTTGGTTTTCTGATTGGTTCTCTGGTTTAGATGAACCTTTGAATGATATGTGGGACAGCGATAACAATAATTGATGGCTGGAGCAGCACCGAGAGTCTTACATGCCATGAGAGTGCTGTCCTGATTACACTATTACGCTTGTGTGCCTCAGTGGGTTTATAACCAATCCCTTTGTTATCGTGTAATTCCCATACAGATATCATCGGTGTAGAGAGCCAGCCCGCCAGACTCTGTATCAAGACTGTGTTTTGAACTTTCAGAAACACATGTGCTTTATTGTTTTTGTGAACACAAGCCAAATAATTCCCCATACATTCTGACCGTTTATGTCGAATCCCACATGCAGTCGTAAATGTTTCATAGCATTTTTATTCCTCAAGGTGATCCTGTTTCTTCATCCTTTCCTGGCCCTTTCTGTTAAGTGCCTGCTGAGGAGATAACAGGACGATCATATACCCAAACCTCTTCAGCTGCCAACAGCTAAAGATTTTTTTTTTCTTTTTAATTTGTGTGGGAAGTTAATAATAATAAAAAAAAAGAGAATACTAACTCTGACAGAAGCTAGTATTTAAGTGACATTGCAAATTACATTGGTTGCCTGGTCTGGAGAGGGATAATGGCATTTTGCAATCATCCCATCCGAGAAATCTTACCAGCATTTTTCATTTTCCACCACTGTAGACCATCAGTGCATAGAGGGCTGGTTTCCATCATAAGTGACTATGCTTGGACTCCTCTTTGAGAATTGAGAAGCCAGCCATTTTTCCCCCTCTGTTCAGACTGCCTTGCAGGCACGCACTGCCTGATCAATAAAGGCAGAGAGCGAGAGACCAGCATCTATCGATCAGTCATACATTGGCTGTGATTCCTGCCACTGCAGAATCATTACATGGTCACACAAGTCAAGGTGAAAGCCAAGGTCAAAAATAATGCAACACATTTCTTACTGTGATTCAAAGAGGCAAAGCCAGAGGTTAACTGGGTATTGTGTTGAATTCTTTTTCAGTCTATATCATGTAAAATCACTGTTCACTGAACATTGTCCTCATCAATCTGCTGCGATCAAGAAAATAGATACATGCCAGTTTACCTGTTTATGGGCCAGTAAGACAAAAGAACAATACAAATACACCCAAAAAACCCCAAAAAAAACAAAGTGGTGATGTGATATGTGATGGATAACAAATTTGGATCTGACATATATACTTCATTAAGTCTGTTTCACTACCGAGGAAATAGGAGCAGCTGCTGCCAAGCAATGCATTAAAAAAAGCATGACGCACATGGAAGACGGATTCCTTCATGTTATGATTGCACTTCAAAACAACCAACCAGGTACAGGCATGTATTACCAGTAAATACTTACACACACGTACACACACACACAGGCACGCGCACAAACAAAATCTCCTGAAAATATGTGCACAGAGCACAAAGGTAATGTTTGTACTGAAACACAAATCCCATAAGTGAATGATAAATCCTTCTGATTTACATCATTCAACCTTTTACAACACAGACAGCATCAAATATGAATTTCTAATCATGGGGCTCTCATCACGAGGCATTAGCAATGTGCCATATAGGATACAGTCACAAGAGAAGGCCTGGTTTCTTCAGGGATGTGAGAGGATGTGGTACAAGTAGCAAGAATTATGTTGGTTGTTACTATTCCAAACTGCATCCCTGCGGTGAAATCATGGGCAGGCGTATGTTGAGGAAAAGATCCAACCTCCTGGATTAGAGATCCCTGGGGAGAGCGAGCTCTCAGGCCCCTGCATGACACGCTGTCACAGTAATGAATTGGAGGGGGCGACACCAAAATCCCCCCATGAGGATCGAACCCTTGCTTTATGTCTGACCTGAGAACCTTCTGTATCAGAGAGAGCACATGGACTTGGATGCTAATAAGTCTTTGTGATGGATTGTGGAGCGAAGATGGTCATATATTTTGCCAGAGATTGATGGGAAGAAGCAGGGATCAAGAGATGATGCAGGCTGTCTGGGATTCACTTCAATCCATGTCTTGCGCTTAAATGTTGTCTTCTTTGAATTTAAAAAAAAAAAAAAAATCAAGTTTTGAAGCATTTAAGTCGCAAAAAAAAAAAAATCATTTCTTCAACTGTCAGTCTTTTCTTGCATTGTTAAAATGCCTGAAAATACTGAAAGACATTCTCAACATCAGAGAGCACCACGTGATGTCTAAAACAGAAAAAAAGCTGAAGAAATATTGATTTCAGCCATATATTGAAAGGCAAGTCTAATGTAAAGCTTAGAAAAAGGACAATAAAAGATTTTGTGGTTGTTGCAAAACAATTTTTTTAGTCGTGGGACTAATGGACTGACCAATATGTGCAGCGGTCACAGCTGAAAGTCAGACTTAAAAGTGTGCAATACCACAGAATGTAGATTCTGCATTTACACAGTTAGCTGGTAATACTCACTTATAGAAACTTGATCACAACAGTCAATGGAATCTTTTCATTCTGGGAGGGAAATGTATGAAAAATGCTTTCCCTTCACCTTTTTTCCTCAAGCCTGTCTTAGGTGCGGCATCATTTCTGCAAATTATCAAGCTTGCACCTCTCTTGCAAAAGTCGGCGCAAGAGATATCTTTGAAGCAAGAGCCACAGTTTGTAAGGAGCAGATGGGCTGACTAATGTAACTCCTGTCTTGAACTGTGTGCGTGCGTGCGTGTGTGTGTGTGTGTGTGTGTGTGTGTGTGTGTGTGTGCGTGCGTGCGAGCGTGTGTGCATGCACATGCCACTGCCAAATCACAGTGATACATGGCAAAACGCTTCATTTGGGGATGTAGCAGGCCGTCACAGTAATCACGAGGCAGAAACCTGCAAGAAGTCTATCAAAATGGTTATCACAATAAACAACACAAGACATATGCTTAGTCGATTTTGGTCTTTTTTCGGCTGCTGATTCACTAGTTTGTATGACAGTCCGATACTGTAACCATGCAAGGCCCCAGATGTAGGAGTCTCTCAGAGTCTCAGCACAAGAAAGCTACTTGTTTAATTCCATGCAGCCTCAATATTCTCACTAAGTGCAGGCTGATGATTAAACACCTTTGATGCTAGCAAACACAGCCAGACAGCTATTTGCTCAGTGAGAAGATTTTATGCATTCCTGAGCAACATACTCCAGAGGCACTGTTGACCTTTACAAAGAAGTTTTGCAAAAGGTTTATACTCAAAGTCGTGTCAACATCAGTTATGTCTAATGCTTCAAAAACAGACTGTCAATCTGTGTCAATGAGTAGAATTAATCTTGCACTGACATGCAGATTTCTGAAGTGCTAAACAGAAAACGCGTGCAACATTGCCCGCAACGCCTTAACACACCCAATTAGATGTTAATGTACCAGTTGCATCTTCTTTTTAAATTCACATTTTTGTTAGTTATATGGATAATAGTCACTCTCATGGGCGTGATCGGTGCAAACACTGGAAACAGCTAGTTGGGCTCCGTCTTCAGGTTAGCCATTTTACCAGCCTTTAAATCACAATGTGTCCTTTCTACAGATGTACAAATTAAACAAGCAAGAAATTAAGGGTTGGTGATTCACCAAATGTTTATCGCTCCACTAACAAGTGATATGAGACCCACGTTACTGATAGCAATGCAGATACTTTCAATCATTAAAACATAGGACATATTAATCAAAATATTTACTTTATCATTTTCACAAATACAAAGTACCCCTCCATGGACCCTCACCTGATCGTGGTGGAGGGCCTAATAATCCCAGCACTATGTTGTTGGGGGCAGCAGCCCCTGGTAGGGTCTCCAATGGCGAAATTGATCCTGGGTGAAGGATCACACAAAGAATGGTCCATAAAGACGCATCCTGGAAGAAAAACATCAAAGAACCAGCGTACCCTGCCTGTCAGCGAGCACCTGGTGGCAGGCCTTCGCCCATGGGGTCCGGTCAGGTCCAGCCCGAGGCAGAGACAAGGCAGAGAGGAACCATATGTGTCTGGTGCAATGCGGATCTGATGGCAGGCCGCTGCTGCCCCCTGCGACCTGGACATGGATAAGCGGAAGAAGACGAGACGAGACAAAGATAAAGTGAAGCTGTGTACACGCTGCAAACCTCACAGTACAAGGAAAAAGTTTTCTTGATTTGATGCTCACCCAAAACTTTCAGAAAATGTCTAGATAAACTAGCATTGTAATATAATTGTGAACCTCCATGGGACTCATTTCTTGCCAGTTTGTATCAATCAAAATGATTTTCAAAAAGATCCTCAATGGGACTAAATAGTATCAGTAGAATTGGTATTTTGGGATCGACCTCTACAAGTTAGTTGATTGAGCATTGGGGGTGCTGGCAGAAGGATATTCTTATCTTTGGACAGAACCAAGTTAGTGGTTTCCCTCTATTTATAGTCTTTATGTTACCAAAGCCATGAGCGAAGCTACCTAGCTGGCAGGGTTACTGACCTTTCAACCGGCTCTTGACTGGAAAAATATTGAACTATTCTGTTTGAATCGTCTGCCACCAAACAGCATGACAACATCTCTGAGACTGTTACTACAGTTGTAATCCACATGTATTGCTGCCGCTCAGTGTGCAGCCGTCCTTATTCCACCGTGAGCCACAGTCATGAGCACCTGGTGTGCATTTAACTGATGCCTCTCTGTGGACGTACAGTCATCATCAAACAGTAACCACTCCCTTTACACGAGTGAAATTCAATGCAAATTCTAGCACCTCTGGCTGATATTTCATGAAGGAATTCACCATGGTCATGGGGCCTATTGAGAGAAAAGTCTGGATAAGGAGCAGGCGTAAGAAGATTAATGATGAGGAGAAGACACAAATTTAAAGAAAAGGTTGGGTAGCAGCAAAAGCTACTAGTGAAGTAGCTTCAGTTGTCTGATAAGATATTATATATAAAGCCAAGTCAAATTTATGTCAGTGTGCACGCAGATTAAGGCATCACTTTGATGGTCTTTTAGCATGCTGGTGGTAACTATGGTAACCACGGTATAAAGGGAATCCCTGAGCTTTGGTGATGCAATGAGAAATTTCCTGCCCACTATTCCAGACTGTGAAATTAACACTATGAGATTAAATTTCACAGCCTGCTGGCCACTAAACACTGCACTTCCAGCAGCTGAACTCCCACATGTACATACACACGCTAACATGCTTCCATACACATACATTACATTATGCAAAACAGGATTAAAGCTATCCTACTTATTTGGCTTTCGTTTTCTGCCAGTGGAAAGCAAACACATGTGGCACACATATATATTCACATACACAGAGTTCCACTGTATACGTTCATGCATGTGACCCACAAAATATATTCAGAACATCACATAGTTTCACACAAATGACATCCAAACACCTCCTGTTTGTCAGTGCAAGCACATTGTGTGTGTGTGTGTGTGTGTGTGTGTGCGTGTGTGTGTGCGCGTGTATGTCTGTGTGTGCACGTGCGCGTGTAGTGGCAGTGGCCAAAGCCCTGTCCCAGTAGAGTCACACAAGATTTTCAACTTGACTAATTGATTCCAGCAACTATAATTTCACACAAACAAGAACGATTTATTGTCCAATGGTTCTGCTGCTTTAATCTTGGCCATCTGTTCTGAGAATTAAGTTAATTCCTTTATCACAATTACAAGACGCTCAAATTAACTGAGAAACACATTCAAACAGAAAACAGTGTGAAACAAAACAACTTAAAATTCTTCAAAGTAATGGTCACAGGATGAGAAGCTTATTCACTTAATGTGGTGGCATGGCTGGTTCCGTCTTGGATTTAACTGAAACAAATACATGAATAAACGAGGAGAGTTTATTTCCTTAGCGTAAAACTAATGTGACAAAACATTGAAAAGGACTGCCATTTAGAAAGAGTACTGTGGTACGAAGCAATTTTATTTAATATGAAATCACCCTTAATTATCCTTGTTTGCAGTCCAGCACACTCTATCTGAATATATTTTTAGATACCTTAATTCCTCCAATGGAAGCCAGGATTCAATTAAATGCCTGGTCTCTTGCAATGGTCAATCATTCATGGTTGACTTGGGCGGCGGTACTCCCATACCGCAGCTCCATTTCCTGATCACTACTGTGGAGACTCTGGCTAAGAATGACATCAACAGCTGGGAGGTTTTGGCTTCTTTTTTGTACAACATGTTGAAGTTTGCACATGTGCTTGCTACAATAGACCATATGAATAGAAACCTATCGTACTTTAAATCTAATACTGATCTAATTTGCAGTGTTTAATTACATGGAGAACCCACTCTGTTTGCTTATTTGTATATCTGAATATGTAGGTATGAGTGTGTGTATGTGTGTGTGTGTGTGTGTGTGTGTGTGTGTGTGTGTGTTGTGTGTGTGTGTGTTTGTTACATATTGAGGATTCTACCATTATATATATATATATATATATATAGAGAGAGAGAGAGAGCGACGGAGAGAAGGACAGACAGACAGCGAGAGAGAGAGAGAGAGAGAGAGACAGAGAAAAGC
>CAAKHG010050737.1:2943-15148 GCA_901007715.1 Dactylopterus volitans
TGTCCCCCTTTATGTGTTCAAATTTGTGCGCGCGTGTGTGTGTCTCCGCGTCCCCCCTCGTTGCAAATTCCGCGCTTGTCAAGGTACATTTGCGCATTCAGCAGTCACGTCAGAGGGCGCCAGCACGGCGCAAAAGCAGCTGAAGAGGGAGTTGAGAGTGGCCAAGGAGGAGATCAAGAGGAAGCTGGAGGGAGGACTGATGGCCCACAGCTCCAAGGACATGTGGGGAGGGTTTAAGAAAATAAGCGGCTACAAACAACCAAGGGTTGCCGTGGAGGGGAACCGTGATCGGGCGAACGAGATGAACTCTTACTTCAATAGGTTTGACCAACCATCTCATGGGGGGCAGACTGGGTCCCAGACAGGACAGCCTGGGTCCCCCGGTGCAGCTTCGCCCTCTTACCCCCAAAGCTCATCTCCCACCTCATTCCCCATGTCTCCCCTACCCAACCCCTCCTCCCCACCACCAGCCAGAGGCTGGTTCTGCAACATCTTAAGCCCCAGGCGAGACCCACTGCAGTTTGCATACTGGGAGGGTATTGGAGTGGAGGACGCCATAATCTACATGCTGCACAGGGCCTATACACACCTGGAAAAGCCACGTAGCATGGTGAGAATTATGTTCCTCGACTTCTCCAGTGCATTTAACACCATCAAGCCGTCACTGCTGGCTGAAAAGCTAGCGGAAGGTGTGTGGAGGATACCCTGGTGGTCTGGACCCACGACTACCTCACCGGCAGACATCAATATGTCAGACTGCAGGCCTGCCAGTCAGAAGTGGTGTTGTGCAGCACTGGTGCCCCCCAGGGAACTGTCCTGCCACCATTTCTATTCCCCCTCTACACCTCAGACTTTCAGGCTAACTCCAGCAAGTGCCATCTACAGAAGTTCTCGGAAGACTCCTCCATCGTTGGTTACATCAGCGACGACGGGGAGGATGCGTCTTGAGACTTGGTGGAGAGCTTCGTGTCATGGTGTGACACCAACCATCTCCCACTCAACACCGGCAAGACCAAGGAGATGGTGGTGCACTTTGGGCGCAGTAGGAGAACCCCCATCCCCATTACCACCTTGTGGGGTGGAAGTGGAGATGGTGGACACATACAAGTACCTGGGAGTCCACATGAACAACAAGCTGGACTGGACGGATAACACCGAGGCTCTCGACAGGAAAGAGCAGAGTAGGCTGTTCTTCCTGAGGAGGCTAAGGTCATTTGACATGTGTGGTGAGTTGCTGCATCTCTTCTACCAGACTGTAGTTGCCAGTGTCCTCTTCTTCGCAGTGGCATGCTGGGTGGGCAGTGCTGGCGCAACGGGGGCAAGTAAGCTCAACCAACTGGTGAAGAAGGCGGGCTCGGTAGTGGGAGCCAGCCTGGACAGTCTGGAGGTGGTTGCAGAGCAGAGGACGAGAAGGAAGCTGCAGGCCATCATGGACAACTCCACAATCCCCTAAATAACGAACTGGCGGGAATGAGGAGCACATTCAGCCACAGACTTGTCCCTCCCTGCCACACCACTAAACGTTTTGGTCAATCTTTTATACCAACAGCCATCAGAATATACAACCAGACAGTGCACCACAGATCAGGACGGGGGATCAGAGGAGGGACTGAGGTTTTCACACACCTTGCAGCTTTGCACATGGACATGAATTCTCAACCTTTTAACTAATGTTTCTGTTGCTGTCTGACAAACCGAATCTCCACACGGTGACAAATAAAGGTTTCATTCATTCACTCTTTGATTCTCTCCCACATCACATATTGCGTTATAAGTTTGTCGAAAACACAATTTAAAGACACTGGAATCATTATGTAAACAATCACTTCAAACGTATAAACTTGGAAAACCTAGTTTACACGTTTATGCACGTAAAGCTCCTCCTCCTCTGTCTGGTTTCATCATCCTCAGCTCATGCTGACAGGCAAAGGCGTCAACATTGACGCTGGCACTGGTCACCTGTACCATCTGATGATGGATTTCACCCTTCCTTGTCATATAACTGTTATATATGCTTTTTACTGCTTTACATTTATGTTATATCTTTTACCTGTTGTACATGTTATATTTCTTTCTGTCTTCATTAATTGTAGGATGCTCATTAATTACAGGCGATGGGATGGGACTTTATGTCATTGTCTCTTTTAAAAATATAGAATTGAATATATATGTGGTTATACATTCTATATGTAGGTGAGATACTTGCTTTTGCACCTTGTTGTGCTCATGACTATAACCTGTAAATACAAGCAATCTCTTCACTTTATTCATTGTCAATGTTTTTAATTGCAGCTACTTCCCCTCACTCGACAAAAAGCCGAGTAGGAAACCAGTGAGATTAATCTGAATGGCTCTCATAGAACCGTTATCTTATTCTCTTCCAATTACAGCTTAAATGATATGCTCAGTGAATGGGAGAGCATAACGGGTGAATTGTATATGGATTTGGAGACTTTTAAAGTTATCTTTATTTTCCAGACTCATCATTACAAGAGATCAAAGAGTCATCCCTTTTATAACCTTGTCTTTGAAGGAGTGATGCTGGAGCGAATAAGAAAGTACCTCTGTGCAAGATTTCCTGCTACTTATTTTAGCAGACTTCAGGGTCAGTTTTACATTACACTTAAGTTTGCGAGGGAGTCCATTAGCTGTAATCCACCAGTTCAGTACATGAATATTTCAAAATCCAGAACCTTGTCTGATGCATTTTCTACTGTTACTCCTCAAAAAGCAAAGAATTTGTGACTATACTTAACTAGAATTATTACCCCACAGTTGTGTGCCTCCACCAACCAGTTGCAGTTCCATGTCTGCCCATAATATATGTAGACTTTGAATCAATTGTATTAAACCTATTAAAAGAAGAAAATATGATCACTTCCATTTGTCTAAAATGTCATAATCAGCATAGGACTTGTGCCAAAATGCATGCTTGGTGATGTCGCCATAACCTTGACCTTTGACCACCAAATTCTAATCAGTTCATTCTTGAGCCCAAACGGACATTTGCACCCAATCTAAACACATTCCCTCCAGACATTCCATGAAATATTGAGTTGATGTGAATGATACAGGCGACAGTGAAGCTGACCTTTGACCTTTTTGAAACAACATTCCATTTCATTATTTTAGACATTTTTTTTAAATGTTGTCATAAAGTCCTCATGACCATAAGTTTTATGAGCTCACAGTGTATTTTATGCTTGACTTTTGACCACCAAACTCTAATCATTTCATCCTTAAGCCCAAACTGACATGTTAGAAATGCTGATCTGAGACCTTTTACACACAAAATTTCAGTATTTCGTATCATCAGGACACTTGGAAAAAAACAAAAAGAATGGTGTAGACAGTTATATACCAAAAAAAAAAAATAGATTCCTAAATTAAAAAGAATGCCATGATCTTCTCCCAGTAAATACTTCGACCATTTCCCTTTTTTTCTGGCCAGGCTGAAGAACCTTTTCCCACTAGGGGGCACTGCTGATGAAACCAAAATCCTCTTTAAAATTGCAAATGCCAGGTTGTTGTCAAACTCACAAAAAGGTCTCTCTTTGAATATAGTTTTGTGTCAGTATTCATGCTGTTACTAAAGCTTACAGTGCTGCTGCACCACTGATGTGATGTTTTATCTCTTCAATGATTTCAGTGTGTGTCTGTATAAAGCTGTGAGCAAAGATTAAAAAAAGTTGCCGCCATCTACATCATCATTTGTCTCCTGATTATGATCGTCGTCATCATCGTTACTCATCATTATTCCTTTTAATCTGGATGATTTATTGTCAGTTTAAATTGTGCGACATCATTTTGGGACGTGCCTGCGTATTAGAATTTGTGTGTGTGGGCGTGTGTGTGTGTGTCTGTCTCGTCCATATCACTGAGCCAGCCATGGGGATCAATGCAGTCAAGTACTTGCTTGATGGATAACACTGCAGGTACACATCTAGGCTCACTTCAAATGTGTGTGTGTGTGTGTGTGTGTGTGTGTGTGTGTGTGTGTGTGTGTGCGCGCGGGTGTGGGTGTCAAGCCGTTGGTCAGCGGTCGAGGAAAGTGTGTCCTCTTCCTCTCAGGGTGCATTTCCCCCGCCCGTGACAGCTCCTCTCAGGGGAGCGATGCTCAGTCGAGTGGGGTGGAGTACAGCCGGAGCCCCCGAATAAACTCACACTGTAGTGGGAGAGGACTGTACGCCGGGGCCGGGGGGGGGGGACCAGCGCTTCACCTCAACCTGACCTTGTGTGGACTCGGTTGCTCTCGGCAGGTGGCGGCCAGGTGCTGCCGCCGCCGCCGCTGCTGCTGGAGGAGGAAACGCTCAGCGAGAGCGGCAACATCGCATCACTCACCGCCGGACAGCTCCGATGGAGGTAATGACACAATCATCCCTTCAGGGTGGCTGGCTGGTATCAGGCTCACGCGCGGGTGACATGCTGTTATAAATAACAAAGGGGCGCTTCACACCACATGGCGCCGGCTCTACTCTACTCTACTCTACTCTACTCGCCGAGTCCATTAGGTAACAAGTGCCAGGTGCCGCATTTTTGGTAGCTGCTCTCCTGGGGTTCCCAAAAAAAAAAAAAAAAAAGGCCAACCGGGTACTATGAGGTACAAAAAAGGTGACAGAGAGAATCGGTTGCGGCGTCCTTGTTCACGGAATACAGCGCCAGCCCGTGTCCACCATTTTTAACCTCCAGAACACTAATGTTAAAATTAGTAACACCATCACTAACGTCAGGTGGATTTTACCCGATATATAATATTCTGGATAAAATATATACTTTTTCATCAATTCATGTAAAAGTATGCCAAATTGTAGTACTCTTCTTGAATTTCCCAATATACAATATCACATAAAATGAAAATAAAAAGGTACCATGGGGGACCCTATACAAAGGCAGCGAAATTATTGAAAAATCAGGTCGTCCCAAACGAGAAGTTTCCAAACAGAGAAAATAATGGAGCTGGGAACTTGTTCTTGAAAATCACATGACGAGAACCGCGCTGGTGAAGATCGCCCCACGTCGGCGTTCTACGGCTACACGGCCAGACTCCTCCGCATGCCGGGAATCAAGAATTCCCTCGATTCCGTCCGCTGTTTCCCCAAACGCGAGGAGAGCGGAGTAGAGCCGGTGCCATGTGGTGGAAGAGCGCCATCGCAGCGTATAACGGCGTGGTGGTGTAGGCCCGAGGCTGTAAAGACGTCAGACTCATTAATCACAGGCACGGGAAAAACTTACTTTACAAAAGCATAAGCATGTACTTTTTATAGTAAGGTCGTTCCATAGGAGAGGTGACCCATGAGGGCCCTTTCTGGTGCTGAAGAACAGACTATTGTGCAGAATATGTTCCGTGGACGCCCCTTTGTTCCAAACACAGAGGATTTCATTATGGGGTTTGAACCGTGGCGTTTGCATGTTCTCCCCGTGCCGGCGCTGGGTTCCCCCCCTGGAGGCCTCGGCTTCCTCCGGCAAACCCCAAAACATGCGGCCTTTGGTTAACGGCAGACTCCGAGTAGACTTTGGATGTGAACGCGACTGTGATTGGCTGTCTGTCACCATCGCCTCTCCGAGTTCCGCGGATTCGCCATATTTGCCTAATCTTGCATCTGTCACTTCTGCCTGGGATGTGGAGTGGAGAGGAATTCAGGTTGCAGGTACTCGGCGCTGTGATTTTTAAAAAAAAAAAGACAAAAAAAAAAACAGCCTAAATTAAATATGACGCGTGACGCCGCTGATCTCGGCAAAGTCAATAAATCTCTCTCCTGACACTTATCTTTGTCAGATGAGCCTGTTTCCTTTTAATTAGGTTCAAGGACGGAAACTTATGGCGGTGATAACGGCTATTTTAGTCGCAGGTGCCGAAAAAAAAAGAAAAAAAAAAAAAGAAAAAGAACCCTGCGTATCCTCGCTCTTCTACCCTCCAGATGCATTTTAGGAGTTGTGACATTCTTCAAGACGGCGCGCCGAGATTGATTTCCAGGTCGCAGACAGCAGGACGGAGGAGAGAGGAAATGAGGAGTCACAAAAATAGATAAATGGGGGCCCGTACGTCGGGCCCGTGATTGAGCGGCGCCCTGTCCAGGAGGCACCCCGCCTCCCGGAGCGCGTCGGGGAGCCCGGCTCCAGCCGCGGGCGGCCCCCGCGCGCGCTGAGCGGCGTAGATAACGAATGAAAGAATGAACGAATAATGAAATCTGTGAGACGATCAGAATAGGATTTGCATTTGAGCCGGTCTGCTGGCTCAGGATCATCCGAGTGGAACCTTCTGTCGGCCTGCGATGGGCTCGGGGGCAGGTTCGACCGGGCCGCCGGTCCGTCGTGAGCGCTCCCGCGAAATGAAGCTATTGTAGCTGAAGTTCAGGAACAAGGCCTCGCCCCCACCTCCCTCCCTAATTTACTACATCGGTCCTGGTAATTCAGCCCACCTGTGTCTCGTTAACGCAACCATCTGCGCCTCTAATTGAATCAGACCTACGTAGGTGAGCCCAACCTGATTCTGTCTCTCCAAGGCTACCTTCACACTGCAGGCAAGTGGCCCAAATCTGACTGGTTTTTTCTTGCCAATATGTGACCCACATCTGATTTTTCTGATGACAATCTGACCAGCACAAATCCCAGACCGCTTTCATATGTGCTCCTAAATTGGATCCATATCTGTTTTGTTTTTTTTCAAAGCAACCTCATTCTGGACAACAACAGCAAGGTTGCCTGAGTGAATAAGCATGACCTTTACGCACAGCTCATACCCCCGCCCCAAAAAAAAAAGAAGCGCAGCATTGACAGTTGGGTACAATTCAATTTCAGGGGAAGGTGAGAGCAAAGAGTTTCAGCCAGGTCTGAGTCAGAAGTGAACCATCTACCATTGTGGTTGCCTCTGAGGCCAACCGAAGGTGCTGCATCGGGGCTGAGCTGGATGTCTTCAGGCTGAGAGGTTTGCTCCTCGTAGCAAAAGGAGGAGGCTCAGGCTTCAGTTTGCAGGAATCATCCAAGATGATGAAGGTCACAAAGGGCACAGCAGGAGAGGTCGAATCAGCCTTCCGGGATGACGCAGATGGTGACGCTGAGATGTCCGAGGGAGATGAGTTGGCGCTTGGTACATCGGTGGGTAAGGAAGTACTGTGCAACACTGAGTTGTTCAAAGAGATGTGGTGAAGTTCCTCGGTAGGAAGGTGAATACATGACATGATTGAACAACTTTCTGCCACCCCGGAAGAGGACGTGCCAGCCCCTTTTGTTGACACCCTGAGGTGTAATATAGGTCTTCATGGTCAGGTGTCAAGAGGCTCGTCAGTCCAACATGCGGCATCTGGAGGAGGAAGCTACTTCCAGAGGATGACGATGGCGACTTCCTTACCCACTGATGTACCAAGCGCCAACTCATCTCCCTCGGACATCTCAGCGTCACCATCTGCGTCATCCCGCGAGGCTGATTCTACGTCTCCCGCCGTGCCCTTTGTGACCTTCATCATCTCGGATGATTCCTGCAACCTGAAGCCTGAGCCTCCTCCTTTTGCTACGAGGAGCAAACCTCTCAGCCTGAAGACATCCAGCTCAGCCCCGATGCAGCACCTTCGGTAGATGGTTCACTTCTGATTCAAACCTGACTGAAACTGTCTTTGCTCTCTCCTTCCCCTGAAATTGAATTGTACCCGACTGTCAATGCTGCACTTCTTTTTTTTTATTTTTGGGGGGGGGTGTGAGCTGTCCGTAAAGGTCATGCTTTTTCACTCAGGCAACCTTGCTGTTGTTGACATCACACATAAAGGTGGCTCTCGATCACTACACATCCACATCACAAAGCTCATCCGCCGACTTATGCAAATCTCGGCCCAGCATCAATTCATCATCCGGGCCATTTATGTTCCATCACAGATTCTGTCTCCGGGCCGCCCGGTTCAGAAATTCAAATTCTTGGCAGCGGGCTCGGATCCCCATCCAACGCCGACCCCTCCATTTTGTGCAACCACCTGAACCTGAACCCTCGGCTCCTTCACCTGGCCACCACATTACATTATGCAATCTTTCATTGGCTGCGTCCGAAAGGCCGTACTAAACAGTATAAGACTCAAAAAGTACACTTAAGTTGGGCACACCTTTGAGTAAACATCAGTAGTACGCACTAATTCGGACGTACTACTCAGAGCGCACACGGCACTTCCTGCCGTTGGGTTGGAACGTTGTTTTTAGTTTCTTTTTTATGTTGTGTGTATTTCATTTTACCCCTTGAAGCTGTTCAACAGAGGATGGGATGTTACAAAACAAAGTGCCTTAATTGTTGTAATCTGTTTTTCTTGTAATAAAGTTTAAAAAAAAATTTAAAAAAACATCGCCGCATTGCATTGTGGGGAGTTTCTGCTTAGCTAGTGTCCATCAATCTATACTAATAAATTTCTCCGGAATGAGTATGGATAGTGCGTACTATTGTGTACATACTCATATTTCGGATGCGCTAAAAAAATCTCACATACTGTTTTTGCGTACTCATTATGGTGGAAGGATGGGATTTCGGACGCAGGGCCTGTGTACACCAGTGGTCCCCAAACTACGGCCCGCGGGCCGGATACAGCCCGCCTCCACATTTGGCCCGGCCCCCTGAACAAAACCAGACGCATTTTGATATTTTTTTCATATACAGTGCGTGACAAAAATATAGGACCATCCATTTTTAGGGAGTAAATTATTTTTTTTTAATAAATAGTGCTATTATTTATTTCCTGACTTAGTCTATGAAGAACCCAGAGAGGATTATTTGTTATTATTTATTTCATAAATAGTGTTATTATTTATTTCCTGACTTTTTCTGGGAAGTACCCAGAGAGGGTTATTTGGTTCTTATTCATTTCATTAATAGTGTTATTATTTATTTCCTGACATTTTTTTTCTGTGAAGAACCCCAAAAAGGGTTATTTGGTTATTTGGTGGCTTTCAGGAAAACAATAAATTTTTAGGTTTAGGCGCCCCTGCAATCGTCATACTTTTTCTGTTACAAACTGACCCCGGCCCCCCATCAGAGAAGTTTAAAAGTTATGTGGCCCTCACAGGAGAAAGTTTGGGGACCCCTGGTCGACACTATTCCGGATGGTGCAGTTTTAAATGTTCCAGAACCTCAGCTCGCACCTACATGGTTTCCCCTGACCAGGGATCTCCCTGTCCCCTGGATCCAGCCCTTCTGCACAGGTCACCTACCCCCTTCCATCGCCTTGACGCTCAATTCAGGCAGTATTTCCACGCGCATCCGCTTCCACCGTCCTCATCAAGTGATGGAGCTCTCTGAACCCCACTGAACCCCATTCGCAATTAATTCAGCAAAACCTCTTTGGAGGATGATGCAGCCATATGCTCATCGAGCGCTGGCCACTGTGAGCCGCTGACCCCGGGTTTCTTGCTTCATCCAGCCACCTCACTACCACATTTGACCTCCCGGATTTGCCTCCTTCTTCCTTTTGCAACCCTGGAACTTCATCCCGCCTCACTCGAATCGGTTCACATGAGATTGCCTTCATGCTATACTTTGGCGTGGTCTCTGTTAGCGAAACCAGGGATGCACAGTCACAATAACCTTTCCTGTTTGTTTTGGGATTTCCTCGTGGCGACTTATCGAGAAGATAACGTGACACCCTTCGAGTGACTGTCACCGAGCACAAATAAGACCGTTGCTTTATGCAGGAGCGAATGATACCACGTGTTTTCCTTGCGCGGCGCGGCGCTCCTGCGCGTCACGCCTCGGATGGGAGGGAGACATCCTGATGTGCAGCGCTTATTTAGGTCAAAGTCCTCGACAGAGAATTTTAAATGCTCGGTGAAAGAAGGATACGCAGCCCGTTACACAAGGTTAAAGGAAAGAGTCAGGCTCCTTCGGGCGCTCGCTAATGTTCAGACCCCAGTGTAAATCCATCAGTGCTATTTTGCTAATGAACTGATCTATGATTTACAGCGTCGGCGGAGCAGGTTTCTGCTGCCGTCACCTGCCTCTCTCAAAGTGCTGACGGCCTCCCTCCGTATTCAGCGGGCCTTTTGTGTTATTCCGCGTAAGCTGATTTGTGTTATTCATCTTAAATCCCTGATCCAGTCTGGTTGTCAGTTGATAACTTTGGGTCACTGCATACACAAGGAGGAGAAGGCACACTTTGAGGAAAAGTTTTTTTTTTTTTTTCTTCCTCTCCATTGCATAAAAGCCATCCCTGAGCCGCTGAGTATTTGGTGTTTGCATGCAGATCTTGCGCTTATGCACAGGCTTCGTGATGAATAATCAGGAGGCTTTGCGCGCCGCATATTTACAACAGAAACAAATTGCAGGCAGGGCTGGTTTACGAGCATGATTAGAATTAAATGAACGTGAAAAGCTTAGAAAAATAATAATAAAAAAAAAAATCACATTTTTCTTTTCTTTTCCCAGAAGCGAAAACAAATCCCTGTGGGCAACCGGGTCATGTGATCATAAGATGTGATGGGAACAGGTATGTTCACCATAGAATATAATACAACAGCCCTGCAATAAATTTTCAGAGTTTTACAGTATGTTGAAAATTATGTTGAATATTAGTTGAATGTGTGTGAGAGAGGTGTTGACATATTCAAATAGTTGTTACTGAGACTTTAATTTGTGATACTGTTGAACTGTACTGGGTTACACCGAGAGGTGTCCCTAATATTTTGATCGCCCCACTCATATGCATTAGGGTGACAAAATATTATATCCTACGGTAGATATGCAGTGTTTTTAATGTTATAGCTGATTGCTGTGCTTCTTCTGGGATAAAGATTTCCTTGAGGAAAAAAAAAACACATTGTCTTCAGTGTTACTGGCATTGGCGTGTCTACTATAAAATATTGATAATCAACCAACAATTGATCGTTCACTTTCTCAATGATAAATCAACAAAATACTTTGCCGCCCTCTTGAATATGCCTGCAATGACCAAAATATTGGGGACGCCTCTCAGTATACACCCAGTACAGCTCAACAGCGTCACAAACTCATCAGAATCTGAATGCTTTATTGATCCCAGGGGCAAATAAAGTCTAATGCAGTCCCGGTAACAATCATTCAAATATGAATTCAACATAAAACTTTGATTGGAAAAAAAAACTGATTGCAGAGCTGTTGCATTATATTCTATGGAGAACACGCAGTGGTCATAATGTTATGGCTGATCGAGTGCGTAACTGTAGCAACCTGCTACATTTGTTTGTATCGTTATTTCAGTCACAAATATGCAGTATATCTTGAAATCTTGTCTGTTAAATTTCTGCTGATGTGGAACAAGTTGCATTAATATGGAGAAGTTTACATTTTGGTAGCTCATCTGTGAGGGTGCTGAAATGTCCTCCGTTTCCAATTAGTCCTTGAACGTCGCATGTCGCTTCCACCTGATTATTTGCGTGCGCAGGTGTCAATCGGTTTTTTTTAGCCAATCAACGTATCAGAGGCGAGGGTCAACGAACCTACCGGATTGCGAGGGGAGGCGGGACTAAAAAAAAAAAGAGAGAGACGAGGTTCAGTCGGGATTTTTAGCAAACAATTTAAGTTGTTTAAAGTTACTATTATTAAGTTTTATCTGTGTTACCTGGTACAAAATGATGCAAGGAGCCATGTCTGGAGCTGTTTTAGACACGAGTTCGACTAAACCTCGGCGGCGCCACGTCGCGGCGTTTGCCGCTGCTAGCTAGCCCCGGTCTTGGCAGCTAGCTAGCCTAGGTGCTAGCTAGGTGCTAGCTGGACGGCCAGAAGAAGCCGACGTTTCTCGAGTGAGTGCGGACAGCGCGAGCGAGTAACCCACGATGCGCTTACCTGCGGTCAAACTAAATCCAGAAAGTTTATCAAGTGTTTGCGAATTCCTCAACAGAGAGCCAGTTTCTCACGCCTACGCACCTGCTAGCCTCGCCCGCTGCCGGCGCCGAGGTGCTGCGGACTTGACGCTGCCGCCGGACCCGGAGACTCTGCGCTTTTGCACACGGGCGGGCCTTTCGGGGCCTTTCGGGACCTTTCGGGACGCGTCTCCTCGCCTCGTCTCACATCTGGCTGCCAGGCGGTGTTGGGGAAAACCCGCTGCGACCGCTACCAGTACCCGGGGTCCCCAGGGTAGGTGAGTACCAACAGAACCTTGGTTGAGGATTCAAACGAGCTCGCTTGCCATGGTTACACTACAAACCACCGGGTATTGGGCTTATTTCTCAGGGTCCTAAGGACATTTCAAAAGGTGATTCCACT
>CAAKHG010050738.1:15466-32444 GCA_901007715.1 Dactylopterus volitans
CATAAAGAGATCTTTCTGTCAAACTCCAGGAGCCACTGAAAACATGAAGGGAGAGGAACAGAGGCAACATGAGAGGACATGACAGGTGCAGGTGAGACGGAAGAAAGAGGGGCAGATACGGGGCAGATACGGGGCGGACAGGGCAGATACGGGGCGGACAGGGCAGATACGGGGCAGATACGGGGCAGATACGGGGCAGATACGGGGCAGATACGGGGCGGACAGGGCAGATACGGGGCAGATACCGCACCAATATGTCGTCCTGCGCGGCTCATCTGTTTAGGGTTTTTCCGGTGGGTGCCACAATAATGGTCACCCTTATGCCAAATTCTCGCTACATGACTTTCACAGTTGTCAGATCGCTATCGTTTCCCCGCTAGTGAACACTACATGTGTATTCGTGTTCAACCATCATGGGCGGGACATCATGCATCGGTTCATGCAGTCATATGACACATGTGCGTGACATCAGTCACAAATGATAGTCTGGACTTCACTCAAGGTGACAGAAATGTGCCTAAAACAACACCAAAGAGCAAAATCCAACAAAACACATGACAAAGTGTTCTTTTTTTAAATCTACATCGATGATAGAGTGTGAGTGTTGGATCACACATGGACGGTGAGTAAGATGTGGATGATGTGTGTGTGTTGTTCGACGGTTGGTTGGTATGTCAGTGGAAACGCGTCACACATGGTAATGCATATTAGATGGCATCACACAGGCGCACTAGTGGAGTCCGGAAAAGAATTCCCACAACTTTCGCCCCCTGTTTTTAAGAAGTCTACAAGTGAAAGCAGAAAGGGACAAAAGCTTTGCATGTTTAAATCTGCCCTACTGTAAGTAGAACAAACTGAATCCTTATTAGGCCTTTAAATTTGCACTTTTATCACAGAAGAAATGCTTTTCCGTTTTGTAGCCAAATGTGACCCATTTTAAAACCTTAAAATTTATGGTAATGTAAGTTTTGGTCTCTGTCTACAGCTTAATACGTTACAGGCTGTACCCAACCTCTCAGGTACCTCTAAGCAACACTATGGAACACACTGCACAATTTGAAAAGAAACAAAGAATTGTGCATTTGGGAATTCTTGTTTTTTTGCGCTGTTGTACTCACCAAACTGTGGCCCCAAAACTGAGGTACGTACCAAACTGACTTTGTAGTGTCCTTACACCCCTCGTGTTCACACTACACACCTGTGTCGAGTCTTCCAGTCACTGTGATTTAGACGTGCGCAAAAAGTGACAGGGGAAATGAGGCCATATCAAGTTGGAGGCCAGGAGGTAAAATAGGTCCATGCTGCATTTCCTACAGACGGCATGGGGGACCCTGCCCCTGCCCCTGCCCCTGCCCTCTCATTGGCTCTCATGGCTGTAGCATGCAGCCAACTCATTTCGGATATCTGGACTCCGTGATACACTGTGGAGCCCCTCCACAAGCATCTTTGAAGAGTTCACAGTAATTGGTGACAGCAGGTTGAGCACCAATTTGGCTGATCTCCAATTTTTATCCGTGAAATTGTTGTGTAACATTATATATATATATATATATATATATATATATATATATATATATATATATATATATATATATAAAAGAATTTGCCATGTTCCTATGTTTCACTGCTTGGTTTGACAGTGTATCGTCATGTCATACCACTTATTAAGCTGGGCTAACTCTGTAAAATGAATCAATGACCGACTGAGGCATCCTCTTTCAAGCTCACTAAATACAGTAGGTGTAAAATAATAACCAGCTTCAACGTCCCTCATGTGTGCAAGTGCAAAGTCAACTACACAATCAGACCATTGTTTTGCGAAAAAGTAACAAGAGAGGTGGACTGAGCTGAATTGTTGGTTATTGCTTGTTTCATAACTAAATCACAAAAAGCAGAGCAGTTCCAACCGGTTGTGCCGGTAGCTGCTGGCTGTCCTGTCACTCTGCAAGCAGAGGCACGGCATGTTTGCTTGTTCTGAAGGCTGCCGCCTTCCCACACATGTCTGTCCACAATTCAGAGATGGCCTGACGAGAGAGGTGAAGAGGTGAAGACATACTCGTATTTCAGCTCTGGTGGTTGAGCCCCCCCCCCCCACCCCCCGGAGCAGCTACGTTTGGCCAACTCGGTGTGGGGGCTGGGGGCTGCAGCCTCTCCCTGCATGTACACACCCTGTACAGGGTACTGGTCTAGACAAACATGGTCACACCTACAGTCATTTAGGAATCTGCTACAATCCAACCACATGGAAACAGAAGGAGATCAAAGGTAACATGGGGAACAAATGCGAACTCCACCAGGCAGACGGTCTCACAGCCATCTCTTAAAGAACCTCACTGACTGGGGATGATACACAGTCAAACACTGTGGTTTCCTTCTTTTACCACAGACGTTTTTGCAAAACAGAAACCTTGAGATTTCACTTTAAGTTGAATATCCAGTTGCAGTCAGAAATACTCAGCACCTCAGTGATTGAAGATTTACCAATTACGTGTTGTTGTTTTTCAAACAACTACATTACATACATATATATATATAAAAAAATGTTGAGGTGTTTGTGAGTACCAGGACATTTTGTTAACTTAGCCATGCTTGATCACAATTACTCAAACCCTATGAAATACTGCGGCAGTTAAAATAGCCTCATGGAACTCTGCATTGATCCTAGATTGCCGTTTTCATTGGTAAATCACGTTTTTAGTTGCTTGAATAATTCCAGTTGCAACTGTACATAATATTAAGATAAACTTCTATTAACTGATAACTGATCCATGATTACTGGTTACTCATTGGTGGATGGTTTTCCTCAATGATCACTAATAATAGTCCTATGACACTGTATGGCAGAGAGTGAGTAGAAGCCTGAACAGGTTTATTGGATGGCTGATACAATCAGCCGATAGTTGCATGCCACAGGCAGGTCAAATTTGGGGCTAAAATAACAGGTAAGCACTAGGGGTGTCAACGTTTACAAAAATTACTACACGTGTACACGGGGCTGTAAAATAGTGTGTACACCTGTACGCGTTATGAATTTTGACTGCAGTTGCGCTGTATAACCAATGGAGGGCTCCGTCTCTCCATTCATAGACCTCATTCCCATTAATTCAAAGCCATTCAAGTAGTTAACAGACAAACGTTTATTGATCGTAGCGCTAAGAGTGCACATATCGTTCTCCTGAGTAAGTAAGTCTTGGTAGAGCTTTGACACCTTCGAGCTAGCTGTCGCTCTGCAGGGAACTTCGTAGCCTGGCTCTAGATATTTCATTAGCTTTAAAAATACGTCGTCTTCAACATTTCAGCTGTTAAATTGTTGATAGCTTCACTCGGCGCCTTATCGCGTTTGTTGGCTGCGTAGTTTTTTATGCTAGGCTGTGAAGCGCTAGCAGCGTTGTCAGCAGCAGTCTCTGCCTGCAGCTTGTTCGGGCGTCTCCATCGCAGGTGCTTTATCCTGCACTGCTGAAATGAGCCAGCTTGGTCTGACAAAGTGTCCACTGAACTGTAGCTCCATTTTTAGCAAAAACATAAAAAATAACCTGCCACACATTGCTCCACTTCTTACAAACCGCCTTTGCCTCCACTGTCAAGTTAAAGTCACGTGATACGCGATACGTCATTTGTATCTCTTACGTGTATCTATCACGTATGAGGATAACTGCACCCCTGAGAACATTTATTGTTAAGTTAATATTATCATCTTTAGCTTTCAGGCAGCATTTACACCCCTTAATACTTTATTGTTGGTGAGAAATGAACGAGGAGGAGGAAGAAAGAACCACGTGGCGTGTGCAAGGTTATTGATTATTTTTTAACGGTTATGATTTGCTATCCGTGTACACGTGTAGATATTGACACCCCTAGTAAGCACTGACTTTAAGAACTTCTATTCTCCAGTGTTTAAGAGGTCACGTCCCCTTGTCCCAGCAGAAATGTCAGGTGAGGCAGCTAGAGCCAGTCAGTGGATTTGGACTAGGAAAAGCAATAGCAATTGGGGTTATATAGGGCTTGGGAGTAGGGGGAGGTCAGAGGCCATGCCTAGTCCGGCATGGGGGAGGATGTCTAGACAGACCCCTCCCCCACTCTGCCTTCCCCTCCCCCTTGTCCTAGTAGGCAGAAATCCAGGAAGATGGTTAGAGAGACTGCTGCTGCAGTCTCTCTAACCATGCAGCCATCTTGAGGCGAGTTGAATTGTTTGCTGGTGAATTATCGGGTTTTCCCTCTCTCTCCCGTTACATTGCCATATTGGTAGGGAATTGTAAGATGGTGGGGGGCTGTGTAGTACGAGTACCGCCGCTGTCACTACCTGGAGCTGCATAACAGAGCCTGGGTTTGTGGAAGGTGACATGCTGTTTTTGCTGCGCTAGCAGTAGTAGCATGTGCTAGGAGTTTGGTGTGCAGTGGTGAGGAGCAGTGATACCTGGCATTAGGGGGGTGACTCTGGGACGCCAGAGATCGCTGTCTAGCCTCTGGAAGGTGTTGTGGGACCAACTAGATGAAACACAGATGAAGGAAGCTTCCCACCTGATGACCCCAGAGACATGCTAGCTAGCACTGCTCCCTGGTCTGCTAACATGGACTTTCCATGAGCTCTCTTCACTGAGTGCAGATCCTGTATAAGAGCACAAGATTCTTGTGTTTGCTGTAAACTAATAACACATAAACTGGTTGTAATGATCTCCGGCAGAATGTCACCTCCAATCAAAGGTAGGCACAAATACCAAAGTCATAACAGCTGCAGCCTATGGGAAGGCGGAGTGGGATATCCAGCCCCGTCCACACCCAGCACAATGTTCAGGATAAGTTGGCAGTTGAAATATCGGAAGCTTGTCAATGTTTCATCGAGCTGCATTTATGACACCCTGTAGGATTTCGTAACATTTTTAACATATATGAATGTTGTAATGTGCTGTGTTCATAAGCTGCAACAATGGGTGAGCTGAATTATAACTTTTGGGAACATATGTCATAAAAATGTATATAACACATTTGTAACTGAGGTATTATCATTTTAATACAGTATTCTCGGGTTGTACTCAACAGCTTGTGGCAGAATTTAATTTTAACGCCATTTTTGCATCACTGTGATTAAGCACCTTGATCTACATTTAATCCGTATTCAATATTTAATCTGCATTTAATTGCTGGATTATCCCAAAACAGACATGGTTCACCTGGCTATTATATTCCTAAACATTTTTTCTGTACATAAAAAAAACTAAATATAGTATATTAGTTCATGTTATTAATAATGATAGTGCCACAATGAAGAAATTGTTATATTTCAGTGATTAATCAGAGGAACTGACTATGAATTGGCTATTTATTCAGCCTTTGTTGTTGCATTTTTGTGAGGCTCTTTATAACATTTTTTCTCCCCAAAAGATGAACAATGAAAGTAAATAAAATGATCTTTAGTGTTGAGCTGAAGGAACTGAAGTGGAGAAAGATAATAAATGTCTAAATTTGTTGAAAATACTATCGGTGACCTGTAAGAAGCCCCCAACAAAGAAACTGTTAATTTAGTTTTTGTTCATTCAGTCTTTAGGTGGGTAAAAAGAAAATTTAAAAATTAATTAATTAAAAGCAAAAAAAAAAAGATAACCCATGACTATTGCGTACTTCTTTAAACTTTATTGTTCATTTCGCAGTGACACAAATAGAAATCCTCACTGGACAGAGATGCATCAGTACAAGAAATTTCCAAGCGGACACACAGAATTAATCCATGGCCTATTTACTCTGAAAACCCTTCAACCAGCTGGCAGAAGTCACTGCAGAAGCCAGAGTGTGAGTTCTCTGGGCAGAAACCCTGCAGATCCTGTCATTCCCCTTTTCCCGCACAGCCTGCGGGGAAATAAGAAACACAGCCCTGTTAGAGGACCCCCGTTTATTTTCTGTAGATTAACACACTGAATAAAATCTAAAAGCCTTGTCGTCAGTATTCTATCCACTTAAAATATTTTTGGATGTTTCTTGTGTTTTGTTGCTCACAACTGCAGCGAGAAAATGTAACAACTGTGCTGGCTAAACCTCACCACATTAAGGTCACAGCTCTGGTGTCAGTAATAAATCAGCATTTCTTGATATGTAGCGAGTAGGGTAACGTTACATACATTAAATGTTTTATCCACTAAACTACCTACATATCCTAACGTAATATTACGAAAGCAATTCACTGCAATGAAACTACTTTGACTCATGGGATTTGAACAAGGCTGTCTGTAGGAAGGCAATTCAGCACTCACCGACATCATGCAACTTCCTCCTCTCCTCTTCGTGGGAAGGTTTTGAGCAAACACTTCTCGTTCCGCGGACCGTGACATACCGGCTGTGGGCACTGCTGGACCTGCAACTCTGTCATAGTCAGCGGGATGCGTGGAGAAGGTACCGGCTGCAGTTTACTTTCACTTTCGATGGTCATTTACTAGTCAAAGGAATTATGGCTATGTTATATACAGTAACAACACAGCAAGACAACAAAACAGGCAAGAGTCACATCTTCCGTCCAGCAGGGCTCGAGCGCTTCAGTCTGAATCACAGATTTAAAAGCCTGCATGACCGGACGAGACTTTGCTCTTCTGTGTGACTATACATACACACATACACTGTTTCCACACACATACTGATCAAGATCAACATTATGCATGTTTACCGTGGAATATAATGCAACAGCCGTGCCATAAAGCTCTATGTTGAATGGTGAGCAAATATGTTTGAGAGAGGTGACATGTTCATGTTATTGGGACTGGAATGTGTGATGCGTTTGAGCTGCACTGGGTTACACTGAGAGGCGTCCCTAAACTTTTGGTCATCCCACTCAAAGTTTAGGGACGCCTCTCAGTGTAACCCAGTGCAGCTCCACGGCATCACACATTCCAAACACCTCTCTCAAACAGATTTAAAAAAAAAATCAATGTAAAACCAAAAAAAATCATTGCAGGGCTATTGAATTATTCTATTCCGTTTCTCGACATTCTATGGCCATAACGTTATGCTCGAACGGTTACAGACGGCAGAAACAAATTCACTCCCGCATTTCAGAACCAGCTCTGGGGCTGGAACCACGGCTGCCGGATCAACGTTCGAGCGAGCGCTTGTTTGCGGGTCCTCGGTGCTGCAGCGCTGATGGAGGTCTGATCTCGCTGAAACGGGGTGAGCGGCTGTCGCGGGGAGCAACAACCGCGGACACCCACCAGCCCTGAGATGAAACCATCTGAGCTCGGAGCATCTGAGCTCGGACCCCCTGAGCTCGGACCCCAGCTCGCTCCACTCAACAGCAGCAGCGGCGGCGGCATATGAACTTAAAGCCGGTGAACACGAGCCTGCCCTCCTGTCCAGGCGCCAGTCTCCGCCGATGTGATCAACACGATCCAGGAGCAAGGACATCACCAACCGAGCACCTGCTAACTGAGTCAAAAGCCCCCTAATTAGTTCCGGACAGCCATCGGACGGAAGCCCGGTTGACGCTTGCTAACCGCCACTCAGTTGCACTTCTAAGCCAATTAAGCTCGCCACAGTAATTCTGGCTTGAACCGGTCAGTGAACGCCTCCCAATCCTGCTGCACATAAAGAGCCGTCGGGAAACGCGCGTTCGCGGCGGACGTCGTTTCTGGGCGACCTCGGCGACGTTCTCGTGACAAAAGAGAATAAAAGAGAATGCGACATCTGCCTGGAGCTGCGACGCTCGGCTGTCGTCAAACGCAGTTCAAACCGGTTGAAATTAGAAAGGCGCGCAGTTGGCGTGAGGAGGCGCCCGGCGGGGATATTAGCCCGCGTTCGTCGGAGTTGCCCATTTGTTTAAACTGGCGTCATATGATGTGGAGCGCTTCAGGCGCCGAGCCATCACTCGGGTCTCCGCGGGCACACGGCGGAGCACCAGGTGAGGCGGCGGTCCGCCAGCCAGCAGCGCCGCTAGCACCAGCTAATGCTAGCCAGACACGCCGCTGATAAACTGTCAACTCCTCGCGGCTGCGGCGAGCTCGCTGCCAGCGACCGACGGCCACTGCCAGTCTCAAGGCTGAACGTAGCGGCAATCCAAAGCTCATACCTGGCTTAGGTTTCCGTGAAAGCGCGCTTCCACTGTGTGACCATTTTTCTGATACATCTGGGGAAAAATTGGCCCCTCTCCCAGGTTTTCTCGGCACTTTCTTGTCCAGGCGACCCGACAGAAAACAAGCGAGGACATGCGGTTGGTCCTATTTCTCTTGCCGTCGTCGCTCTGCGCATGCGTGTTGTCGATGAGAACAAAGCACGGCACTTGGGAAAAGTAGTCCTGAGGCCCGGGTGCGCACTGCGCAGCGCTCCTGCCGGCTCAAACCGCTCCTCAGTCCCGCCTGCCTCTGCGTTTCCGAGTCCATCTTTCAGATAGTTTAGAAAAAGGTTGTGATGACGGTGACATTCGGACCATCTTTGAATAAAAACACTGACAAGCCGACAAATTCGTAAAGCGTATCAGTCTGTAATGACTGGATAAATGATGTATGCATGTCTTGCTTTAACGTTGGTTGGACACCTAATCATTTTTCCATCAAAGGGAAACAAATGGGTTTAAGTTTTAGCTTCACTCTGATATGCATAAAAAATACTATTTGAAACTCGGATCCAGCATGCTCGTATTTGTTTATTCTACTGTTTGGACCATTAAAGAATGAACTAGTATAGTGAGTTGAAGTTAAAATATCGTTTTGGATTGGCTCGTGTATTTTTAAAACTGCTTTTGAGCGAGTCTCAACTGTCGGATTAACCTCAAAACCACTTGTGTCTTGGCTTGTCAGCCCCCCACCCACCTTTGAGGTTACTTATAGGGCCCAGCCTCCTTTGTGGTAAAACGAGCTAATGGTATTTTCATCATTGCGATGACAACTGCAGGACACCACACAGCCGCCACACCCATCCATCAATGCAGATATACTCTACATCAACTCCATGAGGCTCCCATATGTACTCTACTATCTTGGTTTCACCTACACATTCTATTAAGCTTGTGTATTCTTTCGTGGTCCTGTTTTTATACATGTATTTTACATGTTTGGTGCTTTAAATACAGGCGCAGCACTTAAATGTTATGCCATTATCCCCACCTGCTGAGTCAACACTGCAGAAAATGCTGACGTTTCTAAATATGCCAGCAGGTTCCCCCAAATTCTTATTTTCAAATTGCGGTTTTCTATCGCTCCAAGACTCATGACAGAAACTTGCACTAAAATTTGAAATAAAAGCTGAAATTATGTATCTTGGTAATATTACTATACATTCCTCAAGTCTCCAATTCTCTACTGAGATAACACACATGCATTTAAAATATATTGCCTTATATATTTATTCTTAATTGGAGGTAGAGTGGACACTTCAAAAATTCAAAACACCTTGGTTCACACCCCCATAAGCCAAACATTTATTACGCACTGATACAAAAACTATAACCACAAATGAATGTCAATGAACTGCGATACGTAAAAAGAAGATCCACACAGTTCATGCGCAACACATGAACGAGTCCCCTAAATGTGGGTCAGGCATTCTGGGTGAGGAACAGTCCTGGGTCGACTTCCACCAGTTGAGATCCAGAGTGTGTCTCCAGCTCTCTGCTCTTCAGCCCCCTCTCCGCATTCATCCCTCCATTCCTCCGTCTCATCTGCGGGCATCCACCATCCCTCATCTTTCTCCACAGCTCCCTCACAGAACAGGTCTGGGCTGCTGGGTAAGCAGAATACCAAAGCGTTTCTTCAATATCACCCTGTGACGGGAAAACTTGTCATCGGGGGAGAAGCGGGCCGGGTGAGCCGAGCTGGTGGGCTGCCCGTCGGGTCCCACTTTCTATTGAAAGACAGAAAAAACAACTTTGTTTCACAAGGCCCAGTGATTATTAATGCTGGAATGAAAACAAAAAGATTAGGATGTCTTCAAGTGGTTAAAATACAGGGAATATTCTCAAATTTAATTTGTCCCAGAATTCTGTCCGCATAAGCACATAAACTTGTCCGATTTGAAAAGGCAGCCGAGTCCATTCATTTGGTATTTTGGGACATGGATTTGCTTTATTGTGCTGTGACTTTGACTACTTGGTTCAAGTCACGGTATGGCGCTGTGTGTGTGTTGTGTTCATCGATTAGGGGTGGACTATGGCCACAAAAGCTAATCGATTCATTTTACTGATGGTGCTTTATCCTTTTCCATTTTATCCAAGTGCAGAATTTGACGTTACCTTGAGATATCCAGAAATACCAAAACGGTTTCTTCGGGATTAAATCGTCGTATTTATGCAACTCGTAGCTGGTGTTTTCCCGTAACTGGAGCTGCAGTTCCAACCCACCCGTGAACTCCAGAACGCTCCGGTGAACTTTCACGGGCACCAGGTTGGACCAGCACCAGGTCCGGGTTGCCTGGACCGCAGCGGGAGTCTCATTCTTGCTAATATAACGTCATCAACTGCGTTAATCTCAATAAATCCTGGCTGAGTCGGGCAATTTTTTGCAGGAACATGATTGTCGGTGAGTCTTTTAAGTATATGAGGATTCGAGCTTTAGAAACCTTGTTAAAATCTTTGAGTTTAAGGAAAATTACAAGGTCTCGCAAAGAGTCCCGAGAGAAGTAAACAAGACGTTACCTTCAGGGTGTAGACTCGGTCTCCGTTCTCATTCAGGTGATACTGCAGAAACATCTTCGCGGTTTTATGGCGACAAAGACCGCGAAATATTCTTAAATTCTAGGTTTACTTCAAAATAAAACAAAGTCTACGAGTAACACGCTCGTTTTGTCTTTTAAGTCCACGTGCGGGAAGACTCCGCGCGATCGGCAGACCGGATATCCGGTTCGACGTTTAGCACCCATGGCATTCTGGGAAATGTGGTAGGTTTCTCAACGTAACGCCGTTGGAAGTCCCGACGGCGCGAGATCTTCAGTCAAGTCAATCAGTGATACATGTTTACTACTACACGAAGCAGCAGCCACCACAGATTATTAACTAAAACTTCCTATATATTTTTCCGAAGCCACCATTTTTAATTTCACTACTATCAATAATTAAACAGACAAAGTGGGAGCACTGTTTCCACCGAGTGGTACAGTGTGGAGTCATATATAATTAAAAAAAAAACCCAAAAAACCAAAGCAAAGCAGTCAGAATCTTCAGTCAGGTAAAGTAGTGCATCCTGTAACATGTTGCAAACACAAGCAGGCTGAGTTACAGAGGCGCTTACAGAACGAGTCAGAGGGTCAGTCGGTCTCCCACAAGACAGCTGAAAATAAACTCTTTTTATATCAACGGTCCAGCAGGCTAAACTTTGATCAAATGATCATAAATCAGATGCAACTAACATTTATTTATTTTGCATGCAACTCTCAAAACTGTTTCACTGTTTGCATTTACAGTCTCAATGTCTTTCCAGCTACATTCTACCAACCAGTAACAAAAGAGCTACACACTGTTAGGTAAAGTGTGATTTTGAAATGAATATGAATAACGGACAATATAAGTCAGATTGTTAAATGAAAATACAAAAATAGTTAGTACAATAACATTTTCAAGTAAGATTTGTCAAAGATTCATACACGGTGAAATACTGCCAGGGAAGCCTCCCTAGGGATTAATAAAGTAGAATTGAATTGAATTGAATTGAGGTCTTTCTATGTGGAGTTCGCATGCTCTCCCCGTGTCTGCGTGGGTTCTCTCCGGGTACTCTCTCCGGGTTCCTCCCACTGCCAAAAAGCATGCTGAGGTTAACTGGCTACTCTAAATTGCCCGTAGGTGTGCGTGAGAGTGTGAGTGGTTGTATGTCTTTCATGTGGCCCTGCGATGAGCTGGCGTCTCGTCCAGGGTGTTTGTATCCCGCCGCTCGCCCATTCGACAGCTGGGATCGGCTCCAGCACGACCGCGACCCGGAATAAGCGGAAGACAATGAATGAATGAATTGAGACCCCTGAAGACAGTTGGAATCTGAATCTAACGTGATTTTCATCTAACTGCTCGTGTTCTATTTGTGGTCTGTCAGCCGCCGTAAATGGCCAGATTGGAGCTGGCTCGTGTGTTCACATTCACACTCCCTGAGACACAACTGGGCTCAGCTTCATCATTACAGCGTATTTCATGGAAATATGTGCACAGAGCAAAATTAGAACAAGTGATTTCAAATTGTTTTAATGTCTGCCCGGCCAATTCTTGTGAATGTCATATCTGAGAAAAATAGAGGGAAAGTCTTCAAATTGAGCACAAGTGTCAACCCAGACTCAAGGATGAACTGATTTGATTTTGGTGGACGGAGGAGAAAGGTTAAGGTCACAGGACTTCACAAGACACATTTTTGGTCATACCTCTGTTAATGTGCTGATTATGACAAAGTACCAAACATCTAAAGGGATAAAATGATATGACATAACATAATGACATTGTTTCTGAAAGGTCAAAGGGCAGCTTTCCTAATATTTGTCAATTTCTTGTGAAGATCTATGGAGTGGCTGTACGCCGTTTGTTTAATCTTTTTTTTTTTTAAACCTACCCTGCTCAGCAGCAAAGGCGTGCAGAAGTGGAGGTCTGGGTGCTTTAAGGTGCCAGACAGATTTGCTCTACAAAAAATGAGTTTAATATCTCCCTTCTGTTGCATAATTTGCATTTTATTAATTATCAATTTAAGCAAGGAGACCAGGAAGGACGGACAGGAGGGGAGGCAGAGTTGGAGGGGGATGAGACAGGGGAAGAGGGAACACAACAACATGAACCAAAACAACAAGAGTGTCAAAAACAACAACGACGTACATGTAATGACATCTGCATCGTCTGCAAATCCTAACTTACTCTGTGTAATTGCGCCACACTGCCCCCCCGTGGCAGTAAGGCGAGGACCCAAGCAATCAGAGGATCCTGTGGCCCTATACAGAGCAGGCAGAACCCGAGGTCAGGCGCCTCACTGCCACACGCCCAACCCTAAGGAGAACCAGCAGAGAACCATGGAGGGATCCTCCCAGCCAGAGACCAGCCCACTGTGGAACAGAAGAAGGCGGACACCCAGCTACAGGCCTACGCAAGAGTGCAAGCATGTAGGCATGCAGCCCATCACCACAGCCAGCCCATGAGGGCGGGACGAGCTCCAGCACAGGCACCCACGGAGGGAGCCCCCGAAGCCAGAGACCAGTTCTCATGGGGCAGGAAGTCCCCTGGCCCAGCCAGAGTCCAAACGCCCCCCCAGCACGAGCAGAGCCCCTGGCCTCCCGGGATCAACTATAGTGTGTTTCCTTCCTTTGGCACAAATGTCAGTTTGGGCTCAATGATGGCGAGCGTCTGGCTGTCAAAGGTCAGCGCCATTGTGACGTGGTAAGGCATGTATCAGGTCATACTTTAGACACAGCTAGTCGAATGAAAACGCTTAAGTGATGATTTAACTTAATGAAGTAAGGTCCTGGTTTCCAGGTATGGCTAGAACTAAGGTTCTTGAAGGTGCTTGTCTTCCTGAAGTCACATCAAAGTCACCCGTACACGTTCCCAGCTGTGTGACATCATACAGCTGCGACGCACTCGCTGCATGATATCAGGCTAACACATTTTCAAAATGACACGTCTGATGTGAGCGTAACAGTCGGGGCCCGTTTCCCTCAGAAACCCCACCCACGTATTACCAAGAGCACTTCCATCAAATGATCCAGGTTTCTTCATCTGAGCTGCAGTCAGACGACAATGGATGTGTCAGCGTCATGGAGAGCGTCCTCAGCCGCAAACATGGGTGCAGTTCATTTGGATCACACAACGATCCCTCGGACGCGGGTGGCCTCGAACCCGAGGCAGCTATTTGTCCAGCAGCAGGTGCCCCCTACGATCCAGCCCCTGATCCGACCTCAGGAGAGTCCACCTGTGGACAACTACCAGCCAGGTTTCAGTCCTGCTCCTCTCGGTCTCTTATCTCCCGAGCTCAGATTGTCTCCCTTTCCTCCTCGAGATACCTGCCGAATGCCGAATGTGTCTCCCGTCTCCTCCATGCCAAACAGCATGTTTGGTTTTAGCACTTTCGTGCAGGTCTCTTGGGGCATGCCGATGACATTCTGGCCTGGGCCGCGTCCACTGGCTCGCTCCACACTCATCCAGCAGGAGTTCCGTCCCAGCTGGTGCGTGTACAATCAGATGGCGGCCATCAATCAGCCTGGCAGTCCAGCCTTGTAAGGAACATGCAGAGGATTATATAATAGGTTTAATTGATTTGTAAACTATGGGTCAACTGATTTATTGCTCTTTCGATCATCTTACGACTGTAGGTCATTGAGTACGGAGAGTCAGCAGAACAGTGAGCAGTCTCATGTGCTGCCAACGTTTGAGATCAGTCAGACTCAAGAGCAGGCAGAGTCAGAAGGTCAGAGGTCAAGCATTTATATGGAAGGTGACAGCAATCTGTGTTTTTTATCTTTATTCAAATCCATATTTTTTTATTTTATTTTTGCTGTACGTCTTGACAGAAAAAGAGCAGAAAGAGGAGACACCCGTCAAAGAAAAGAGCGACGGTGGCGACAGAGCAAAAGAGCCCAAGTTACCTTCTTCACTTCAGGCCCATTTAGAGAACGAATCACTGGCAGAATGCAGATTTGAGGCTGACCAGATGACCGCGGACCCAATCAGTCGCGGGGTGCGAAGCTTCCTCCGAGAATAGATCTGCCATCGGTTGTTTTATTTTGGTGAACACACAGTGATCTGTTCAATTTTGTCATTGTGTAGCCTCAAGAAGGCAGCAGGGAAGAGGAAATGGATGGAGCAGAGACGTGGAGAGAGAAAAGCTCTTTCTTGGAATCTCTGGATGAGCTGTGCAGCAACGCCAAGTTTGTCAGACATGTAATTTACCAGCAGCATGATGACCAACAGTGGACCTTTAAAAGTAGATTGTTGGGAGATTATTTTTTTGCAGTTTACACTTGTCCCGTCAACCAATTTCCAAGCAATCAGATAATCTTTGATTACTGTTTCCGCACCTGCAGTGTCCTCATGCCCCCTACATTCCACAATAAAATCAAATTGCTGACAGGGCATGCTAGAAGTATGTTCAGCCTTTTTTTTTTCTGCTTCTGGATTTACTTTCTAATATGAAAACCATCACAGAAAGAGTGTGACTGCCTCCGCATTTTAACGTGAGCAATCTCTTTTTTTCTCAGGTGGAGTCGATACTGAGCCCAGAGTTCCTGGATTACATCCTCTCCTCAGACCCAAAACCCACTGACCCTGCACGAGAACAAGAGAAGAAGGTGAGATGACAAGCAGACACATTTTTAACTGTGTTAAATGATGTCATAAACAAAACACCTTTCCTACAACTACTTCAAAATAAAAGTCATCTCATGTTCTCATTAGTGAAAATACTTTTAATGTAAAGCTGCAGTAGAAAAGCATTTGCATTTTCCTGCAAATGTTGCCACCTCCAGCCAACTTCTTCACTTCACTGAAAATGCAAGGACTTCCTCGATTGTTTTTTTGTTTTTTTGGTTTTTTTTTAACGTATTTGGTGAAAATGACCAGATATTAACTTATTTTAATGAAAACCATGGAGATTATTACTTCAACATCAACATTTAAATGATGTCAGTTTTTAACAGAATGTCAGTGTGACATGTTGAACACATGCCGTTTGTATTTAGTGTGTTTTGATGAGGCTTATCTGAAGAGCGAAACGCATCAGTTTGTATCCAGAGAATTGCCAAGTGATGTTATCTTTAAAGAGATCAATTCAGTTATGTTTTGTTCTCCTCTTCTTTTTCTTTCACTTCCTACCGGTGTCGGTAGCCCCGTAAAGCCAAAGCTGATATTTCCTGATGCCATGCCTGCCGCCCACCCAGAAGAAAGTGGGGATGGATGCCAGCTGCAAAAGTCTTGCAATGACAGAAAAAGAGCCAGAGGAGCCAGCAAAAAGGAGCATCATCCCAGCAGACGCATACAAAACAAGAGAAAGTTTGATCCACATCATCAAAGTAATTGCAGGCAAAGTGCAGCGGGGGGTTCAGTTTCAGTGACAGTGATCTCTTTCAACAATGATCCACTGCTCATGCAATGCCGAATGGAATGAGATGAACGAAGAGACGCTGGGAGCACGAGACCGAAGTGGAGCGGGAAAGTGATGTTCACA
The DNA here is from genome assembly GCA_901007715.1 of Dactylopterus volitans. NCBI lineage: Eukaryota > Metazoa > Chordata > Actinopteri > Syngnathiformes > Dactylopteridae > Dactylopterus > Dactylopterus volitans. Next base: position 31,552 of record CAAKHG010050738.1, read on the forward strand.
CACAGAGTTTGAAAACGGTGGCCACCAAGTACCAGGACTTAATCTTGTGTAAAATCAGAAGTGAAGGGCCAAAGTTAAGTCAAGAGAGGAAGAGGAAAAGGACTTCAAGTGACTCACTTCATTCAGCCTTAGATGCATGAGTGACTGGACCCTGCACTCTTCCAGAAGTGGGTCACAATTGACCTGTTTTGGAATCAGTGTGTTTTTGTGCCATTTTTGTTCAGAATAAGCATTTATGTTTCACACACACACAAAATGAATGTTGACATTTTTGTATTGCTGTGTTCTGTGTAATCAGGTTTCTTTTTCAGTTGTTTTTGTTCAAAATGTTTGAACATGTTCCAGATGTTAAAAAGTGAACAATGAAAATAACTCAAACATGAAATAATTCTCGTGTGCTCAATACAAAACAACATCTGTGATTATTCAAAAATGACAAATGGCACAAAAATACTTTGATTCTACCGGTCATTTCTGACCCACTTAAGGAAGCCTCGTGTACTAATACAAAAACTACAAATTCTTAAGATGTATAAAATGTAGATGTAGATTTTAAATGGCACATGAAAAACATTTTCGAGGAATAACTGGAATATGATACTTTTCATTACAAAATATTTCAAGTAGACAACCTCACCCGGTCATTTTTGACCCAAATATGCATCTAAGGGTTAAAAGACTTCAATTTAATTAAAACTATAAAATCATTAATTTATATCAAATAACACAGTTGAGGCTTCAAAAAGACTTCACAGCACCAATAAAACCATGTGAACAACACACACACACACACACACACACACACACACACACACACACACACACACGCCCGAACACACACACGCCCGAACACACACACATGCACACTCAAAACGACTTCATTGTTTAGGCCG
>CAAKHG010050738.1:32464-44386 GCA_901007715.1 Dactylopterus volitans
GTTTGTTTTTTTTAAGAAAATAAATCTAAGTTTACATGTCATCATCAACAAGTTCTGATAGAGCAGGTGGTGTGATAATGAGCTTGCCTGGAAAACTTCCCACACACAAATGCGCACACACGCACGCACGCGCGCACACACACACACACACGCCCGAACACACACGCCCGAACACACACACGCCCGAACACACACACATGCACACTCAAAACGACTTCATTGTTTAGGCCGCTCATCTATCACAGTATCGAGCATTTGAGGGACTTTTTATTTCTTCTATTCAAATGTTTTAACTTTGAAACTTTCTGGGGATTTTTTATTTTTAATTTTTAAATGTGCCGTTGAAACGAATGGAAGCGCTTTGATGTCATGTGCTCTGGTTCGGATGCAGCCATGCTTTGATTGACTGTATGATGTCACATTGCTAACAAGTTATAGAGACCTACATGGACCCTATGACATCTTAATACCAACAACTTATTGAGAGACCTAGAAGTGCATGAACTGTATGACAGCAAAAAGCTAAAAGCCCTATTTGGTCTACCCCTGAGCAATTATTCTTTGTTGGGAAAAGGACATTTCTAATAGGAGCTCAACACTGAGGATCCCTTTGTTCCTGTTTCCTCCAGCTTAATCACTACCTGCTTTCGCAGCTAGAACACACAAGAACTGGCATAGTGCTTCCCTCAAAAAAAATCAAATTTTTCCATTAGCTCAACAGTTGGAAGAGGATGGATGCATCAGCCTCAGAGATTGAACATACTCAACAGCAGGCCAAATCAGAAGGTCTGATGTCAAGGATATATGGAGGAGGAGGTAGAAAAAGGAGACATCTTTATTGACATCCTTAGTCTCGCTGTTTATTTTTTTTTATTATTGTTTGCCCTCACAGAAAAAGAGCAGAAAGAGGAAACACCCATCAAAGAAAATTTACAAGAAAGCAACATTGTTGGAAGACAGGGAGAGACCAAGTTACCATCTTCATTTCAGACCCTTTTGGAGGATGAATCGCTGACTGAATGCAGATTTGAGGCTGACTTGATGACCGTGGACCCCATCAGTCCTGGGGTGATCAGCTTTCTCTGATAATGGATCTGTCATTGGTTGTTTTAAATGTTACAAATCATTGCACCAGTGATGTTCTGAATTAAGATTTTCGTCCTAGTCCAAATGGTGAGCGCACAATCATCCTCACTTTTTGGTTGTTGTAAAGGTCCAAGAGGGCAGCAGTGGAAAAGAAACGGGTGGAGTGGAGATGTGGGGAGAGAAAAGCTCATTTTTGGAATATCTGGATGAGCTGTGCAGCAGTGAGATCTTTGTCAGACAGGTAATTTACCAGCAGCTTTTAGGCGAACGGGTGACATTCTGAAGCAGATTCATAGTCAGCTGTTCAGAGATTATTTTTGCTGCAAACATTTTCTCCCATCAAACAATTTCCAAGTTATTAAAGAATCTTTGACCGCCGGTTACGAAGCTTCGGTTCCCTCATGCCCCCCTTCATTCCACGATAAAATATGTTAAGAGAATAAGAGTGTGTTACGGTGCCACTGCATTTTAATAACATGTCTCCATCTTGTTCTCTCAGGTGGACTCAATCATGAGCACAGAGTTCCTGGATTACATCCTCTCCTCAGACCCAAAGCCCACTGATGTGGATTTGTTTCCAGTCGAAGGAGCATAACTGCTGATGAACATTTAAATATGTTGGGCCGGGGGAGGGGACGTGGTGATGGTGGTGGTGGTGGGGGGGGGGGGGGTTGCATGAGGCAGCTGCCGCCACACACTATAGAATATAGCTTTCAATATTGTCGCAGAAAATACCTAATTGAATTCAATTACTGTAAATGATTAAGTGCTCATATGTGTACTACTTAGTGCTGCAGCAGTACAGGTTTTTGTACCAAAACGAACATGGGTCACGCAGCCATAGGATTAATACATCTGAATGGGAAATGGCAGTCTCACATGGCAGCACCCACACTCCACTCCGGTGGTGCTAATGCGCCTGAAAGCGGTTTGCCAAAGGAGGAGCAACTATGATGTGTTCAGATGAGACACAGGAGCGAGGACCCACTCGCGTCTTTTACATCAGCTGTGTGGGAAACTTTCGGTTCCTTGTGGACTTCCACAGCGATGTCATCCAACAGTAACATCTTGATACACTAATACATAACGGACCGCATCACCCAGACGTAGTGGCGTTCCTCGGATCTCGACAAAAGAAAACAGGAGTCCAACAGGTTGCTCCCGCTGATTTTAAGAAGCCTCTACATTTGGAAGCAGGCAGGACCAAAGACATCACCCAAACTATTGGGCTCGTATGCCGTCAGAGAGAAACCATACGCAGCAGTAGAGGACTCTGGCTTCAAGTATTTCTCAGATGTGCTGGGGCCTCATTCCAATGTCCCATCCTGTGTGCGCACACAAGCCAATCTGTGGTCCATTTGCAAGCAGTGACTGAGTTACGTTAAGCTTTGAATGTTTAAATATATCGTACTGTAAGTGGGACATATTGAAGTCATACTAATGCAGAAGTTTTATTTTTTAACATATTTATTTTGTACTTTTATAACATGAGATGCCTCTGAGCTTTGTAGCTGATCATGATCTATATTAGCATTTAAAAATATGCCTTATGTGAGAGAGTATGTTTTGTTGACTGTTTCATGTGGAACACACTGCAGGCCATACCAGCTATTTCAGGTAGTTCTAATCGACACCAGGTGGAACAAACTGTAAACTGCAGAACTTTCCAAAATAAATGAAACAAATGGATTTGGGAATTTCTGTTGCTTTTTAACTTCTCTTGTACAGAACCATGACCTCAAAATCAAGGTAGATAATGAACCATGACCTTTATGTACCATTACACCCCTAGCGCTAATAAAAATGAAACACCCATGAGAAATTTGAATAGTTTTATAGTCAGAACATTTCAGTCAGAAGGGGGCAAATGCATCCTGACTCCAGCTTACTTTTTAAATCATTAGCAGACTAGTTTGAGCACTCTCTTACAGATCTAGCAAAAGGGCAATTTTCACCATCGAGAGAGGTGAGCTCAAAACTGAGTTTGCAATGCGACAGCTCTGGATGGTCCGTTACTGCGCAGAGTCACGTCACACTGCTCTGATCACACATTCTGAAGAGAAGAGTTCTCCCATCCACCAGGTGCCTCCTCACCCCTGGCTCTCCATTCATGACCCTCTCATTTCATGGTCTACTGGTGAAATTGTTGGATGGTGTCCTGATTGTTCACAGTAATCGCACGACTCGTGTTTCCCCCTGGTCCAGTTTCCGCTGTCCTCCCCTCCAGATCGACTGTATTCTGGACTTGGACGAGGTCTTCGGCAAGGCCAAGGCAACCTCCCTCGCGTTTCATTGGTCATACGACTGAGCCATTGACCTGCTGCTGGGCTGTGGGGATCGTTCATCCATCCCCCTCTCCAGCTAGTGCAGGTTTCTTCTTTGTGTTGAAGGATAAGACACTGTGAGTGCACATAGACAACAGAGGACTTCATGACATCACACTCCAGAACAAGTAGTCCTTCCCTCTCTTCTGATTTGGAATTATTAAAAGTTGCAAAAATATTCAGCCAGCTTGACTAACGTAATGCGTGTCATTTGGCTGTGATTAGGGATGGGGGCAAAATTGAAAACTGCATTTAATACTGCAACCAGACATTATGAATATCTGCTGATACCTCTTGGACTAGCTAATGCATCAATTCAGTGTCTTTCCTAGGTCTGATGGTATCAAGGGGCTAGGTTAACATGGATCCAGAAAAGGTCCAGGCTGTTGTCCCACAAGGAGCATTTCTTGAGGTTTGCTGACTTCTGCAGAAAGTTCATTAGACATTTCAATACCATTGCTGCCCAATTACACGTCTAAGCCTCCTCCAAGTTACAGTTTACTTGGACTCCACCTTACTTGGAGTTCCACCTCACTAACCTCACACCCCACTGATGTCTGATCTGGCTCTGCAGTTTGTGTGGACACCTGTGATGTGGAAATTGAGACAGTGGTCTCCCAGAGGTCAATAAAGGATAACAGGCTACATGTCTGTGTTTTTTTTTGTCCAAAAAAAACTGTGCTATGCTGAACAGAACTATGATATTGATGATTGTGCTTTTCTTGCCATGACAGTGGCATCTGATGAGTGGAGACACTGCCTGAATTGAGCTTAGCTGTTTTTTTCTGGTCAGGTCTGACCACATGAGTTTGGAATATTTGAAGTCAGTAAAAAGACTCAACTGTCCACAAGCCAGGTTGGCCTTAGTCTTTAACGGGGTCCTTACACTCAGGCCTTAAAGAACTTAAAACCCGATGCCTTATTTAGAGTGTTTTCACCCGATGCCTTACCAAAGACTTGCTCTCCCATCCTTCATCCCCCTTGCTTACAGTACTTGGGAGGTCGAACTCAAAATTAGGAAGCTAATCAAGGGGGTCCCATGTCCGAGGGGACCAAAGCTAATTGTTTAGTCTGAGCTTTGTTAGCAGGTCATTCACTGGGCTCATTCCTTCCTCAACAGCTGTCATCCTGGAATCAAAAGAGTTGCATTTCTCATAAGTCAGTGATTCCGGCGGCAATGCTTCAGAAAAGACCACAATAAATGTGTTTCTTCCTTTCCAATGTGTGCTCAAAATAAAACTGAAGACCCTGTTTAGGACTTGTGTTAGCCTTACCTGTGCCACAGAGCTCCTGAATAGACAACTCTCTGGACTTGACTGGCCTACTGCCCTCAAGAGATAACACCAGCTCCGCAAGCTTTCTTCTCCCAAGGAAACAGCTGAGGCTGTGTTGCTTCACATGTTTACCTACCACAGCTTCCCTGGAAATGTCCTATCCAGCAAGGGGCACACTTCCGGAGAGCATTCTGCAGTCTCCTGGGAACTCCTGGTGGGTCTCACCTGTGGTCATCATCCTCTGACTAAGGGCCAGATGGAGAGGTAGCAAGAACTGGAGATGGGCCTATGTTTCGTGCCTCCCAGAATTCTTCCTCTAGGGTAAGAATATAATGATTTAAATGGCGTTGTCTGTCCTCTCCCTCTCTTGGTTCAGACAGATCTTGCAAATCCATTCAGCCTTTGACTTCTTCAGAGCACCAAAACCCATCAAAATATGGTTCAGGCCTATCATACAGATGTGAAATTCTGTCTTACCACACCAGAAATGACCACCTTAAAGCAGTGTCTTCAAATTGCCATTGTGGCTGGCTAAAATATCTCCCCATTGGGTTTCACTCCAAAACGGGTTGTGGGTGGTGAGCAGCAAGATCATGATAGCCCTGACCACGGCAGCATCACTGGGGAAACCTCGAGAAAACATTACGTGGGCCATGATGAATATGAACCCATCCATCTAGAACCATCAAAGAGAGCTGTCGGATCAAAGGGTCCACATCAAAGAGGAACCATTGGAACAATATCTCAGAAATCTTTAAAGAGTCTTGGAAGATGCTATGATGCGAGCCTCAAAGATTCGACGCAGATAAGGCAAATCCAGCAGGGTATCAATACGAGCCTTGAGCGCAGCAACCGGCCCAAGCTCTTGCGAGCCAAAGCTCTGTTGCCTACAGTTTGGCCTGCAACCCCAACTGGTGTCACCGCTAGCTGTAACTGGCATTCCCCTCATAGGAGCCGAGAGCATGGGGAGAACCATGGGCTCCCATGTGAGAAGTCAGGTTTTCCAAGATGTTTGAGTAGCATCTCCTGTATGGTCTTGGAGTCCTCAAGAGATACAACTGTGCAGGCTGTTGGACCGTCGCTAACAACTGGACTGAAGTGGACACCAAAAGAAGAAGTTTAACAGGCAAAGGCAGCAGTCCAGCATGCTGACGCTGTGGGCCATGTTCAACATGTTCAACAAGAAAGCAGGTTTGGGTCAAGCTTGTCTGGTGAAACAAGGCAGCTCCATGAGCTTGGCCAAAGTTGGTAGTCCTGGAAGTCCAACGCCAGAGAGAGGCAGCAAGATCTGCTCGGGCCGTCACACAGGCAAAACAGGGGCAATGAATGTAATGAGAGAGCAGTGCCAGATGGAGGCAAGTGGAATCAGCCTTCTATGACAAACTACGAGAGCTTTCCTTCACCCAAAAATCTCCAGCAGTGGACCAGCCACTGGATCCATCCTGCCCCTACGCTCAGCTCCAGCTACCTCACTGTTTGTAGAGACTCTCCGAGGCAAGGCAATATGCACATGGATGCACAATCAAGTACCTCCCATACTTTCTAACCTGCCTCCTCCAAAGCCCAGAACACTGAGCACAGTTTCAAGGACACCATTTGTCAGAGAAGCAGATTGATCAGGGAGCCCAGGGCTGGGAAATGCCGGCTGAAGTAGGCCAATGGCTTACAACCCCCTACAATCCCATCCCGGAAGGATGCTGCTGATGAAGTAAGTGAGAGGAGAGGCCTCTGCTATGTGGAGATAGCAACAGAGATGTCACAGCACTTTTCAGACTAATTCAGGCTGAGCTAATCCAACAATCATAAATCAGATGTAATCAATGCAGAACTCATTTTCATTTGTTGTCCACGTTAGACTGTTTGCATTTCTAGTGTTCCATTATCGCTATCCACTGCACTTTAAGCAGGAACAGGAGCTACATACCATACATAACATTTGACCTCACTGCATGTAAATGAAGGACAAAGTGAGCCAGATTGTTCTACGTTGATATAAAAGCAACATTTAACGGCACAACAATATTTTTCCAGTCAGTCATCAAAGACTCGTTGCACATGAGGAGTATCATGAAATGGTGAAATACTGCCAGGCCTGTGAAGACATTTGGAATCTGAATCTAAGGTGTTTCTCGTGACCTGCTCAAGTTTTGGTAGTGGTGTGTCAGCTCTTGGAGATGACCATCTCAGACGTTCCTCATACGGTCACCGAGCCCCGACGGCTCAGACAAGTGAGACAAACGCACAAAGACGTGATTCAACTCAACTGGATCAAGTGTGAAAGCTAAAAGCAGCTTTTGGAAGACATTTATTCCATTCAAACTTTTTCATGTACAATACTGAACTTTTTATGAGAAAAATTGTGCCATTGAAATGAATGGACATGCTTTGATGTCAACTAACTCTGCTTTGATGCAGCTAATGCAAACCTTTTTTGCTGTTTTGCTTTTTTGACGTCCTTTTTGCTTTTATGGTCCATCAGTATGGCGACTGTGCTTTGATAGCCTCTATGATGTCACACACTATGTAATGTCAAAGAGTGATGACTTCAAAGCAAGCTAGATTGTGTACAAGGGATAAATTAAGGAATTCACAAATATGGTGAGTTAAAGCTGAAATATCACCTTGGATGAAATAGTGGAGGATAAAACTTCCACAGCTCTCCAATGCAAAAATAACAAAACAAAGTCTTGTTTACATTGTATTGTCAAGAGCACCTCCTTCCAGCATTGTCCGTCTGAGCTACAGCCAAACGACGATGGATGTGTCGACGTCATGGAGAGCTTTAGCGGTTGCGAACATGGGTGCAGTTCGTTTGGATCACACGACCTTTCCTCGGACGCGGGTGGCCTCGAACCCCAGGCAGCTATTTGTCCAGCAGCAGGTGCCCCCTACGATCCAGCCCCTGATCCAACCTCAGGAGAGTCCACCTGTGGTCAACTACCAGCCAGGTTTCAGTCCTGCTCCTCTCGGACTCTTAGCCCCTGAGCTCAGATTGTCTCCCTTTTCTCCTCAAGATACCTGCAGGCTGAATGTGTCTCCCGTCTCCTCCATGCCAAACAGCATGTTTGGTTTTAGTCCTTTAGTGCAGGTCTCTTGGAGCAGACCAATGACATTCTGGCCTGGGCCGTGTCCACCGACTCATTCTCCACTCACCCAGCATGAGTTCCGTCCCAGCTGGTGCGTGTACAATCAGATGGCGGCCATCAATCAGCCTGGCAGTCCAGCCTTGTAAGGACAATGTAGGAGATCATATAATAAGCCTTACTCATTGATAAACTACGGGTCAACTGATTACTATTATTTCAATCACATTACTAGATCATCAAGGACGGGAAGCCAGCCGAGCAGTGAGCAGTTTCATGCGCTGCCGAGCTTAGAGATGAATCAGACTCAAGAACAGGATGAGTCAGAAGGTCAGAGTTCAAGCATTTACAGCGAAGGTGACAGCAATCGGTGTTTTGTTTTTTTAAACTTTTGTCAAATCCTTATTCTCCTTTACTGTACGTCTTCACAGAAAAAGAGCAGAAAGAAGAAACACCCGTCAAAGAAAAGCAGGAGAGCAACAGTGGTGACAGAGCAAAAGAGCCCAAGTCACCATCTTCATTTCAGGCCCTTTTAGAGGATGAATCACTGGCAGAATGCAAATTCGAGGCAGACGAGATGACCGTGGACCCAATCGGTCCCGGGGTGCGCAACTCTATCCGAGAATAGATCTGTCATTGCTTGTTTTAAATGTTATAAATCAAATCATGACACCACAAATGTTTTCAGTCACCACTTTGTCTCGGTCCAAGTGGTGGACACACAACGATCTCAATTTTGTCAATTCCAAGGTCCAAGACGGCAGCGTTGAAGAGCAAATGGATGGAGTGGAGATGTGGGGAGAGAAAAGCTCATCCCTGGAATATCTGGATGAGCTGTGCAGCAATGAGACCTTCGTCAGACAGGTAATTTGCCGGCAGCATTTGGACTGTCAGGCCAAGTAGATGGTGCTGAGATTATTTCTTGCTGCTTCATTGTCTCTTGGCAACCAGTGTCCAAATAATAAGAGAATCTTAGAGCACCAGTTTAGAACCGGATGTATCCTTATCCCCCCTTCATTCCACCATGAAATCAAATTGCTTCTAAGATAAAAGCATGTTATATCTGATATTCTGCTTCTGGTTTTAAATTCTCATATGCATAGTTTTGCAGAATTTAAGTGAGGTGCTGTCTCTGCATTTCTACGTGTGTTCATCCCTTTTTCTCAGGTGGAGTCAATACTGAGTACAGAGTTCCTGGATTACATCCTCTCCTCAGACCCAAAACCCACTGATCATCTGGTACCACTGGAACAAGAGCAGAAGGTGATGTTTGTGTTTTTCAATCTTAGGACGAGATGGTGGCTGTTCCTTGTAGCTGTTGAAGGCTCTTTGCATTGGACAAATGATCATTTACCAGCAGATGTCAGGGACTGTCTGTGGATTTTAGGGACATATCAGACACGTACTTTAGTGTCATTGTGTGTTTTGGCCTTTGAAATAAAAGACATCCTGTGCCTAGGCAGGCCCACCACAGGCTGATCAAACTCGGGCGTTAAACCCTCCCTCACACTTAAGTTGGGGTCTTTCCTCTCGTTACCCTCCATCCAATGGCTGCAGCGTTCTGCAGCCGCTCACATTTTTTTCATAGCCTGGCGAAAGACTGGTTTATGGATTCCTCCCTCTTTTGAGCACCCTGATGGTTGCAATAAAACCCCTGCAGCTAACCTCTACTGGGTGGACTATTGCTCTCCAGCCTCTCTGTTCTGCCTCAGATGCCATCTGCAGCCTCTTCATCTCATTTCCTTCAGCATCCTCCCAAGGTAGTGTCAGTTCTACTTAGTCGACATACAAGGTGTGGGACCCGAGTACCGAGTCTGGGTGGTGGTGTCAATTCCTGATGGGACTGTAAGCCAGTGTTGTATATCACTATTTGGCAGAGCTAAAAAAAAAAAAAAAATCAGTTTGCATCCATAGAAATGCTTCAGGAGTGACTTCATCATTTGTTAAAAGGTCAGTGAGGTAAAGTTTCGTTCGCTTGTGTTTCCAGGAGCAATCCCCAATCACTCCACTCCCCAGCGGTGGCTGTAGCCCCGTCAGCCCAAAGCCAGCGGGTCTTGATGTCCCGTCCCTCCCACTCAAAGAAAGCGGCGACGCCAGCAGCACAAATCAGCCGTCAGCTAGTTCAGTGTTTGTGGCAAGTTCTCATGCAGATGCTTGTGATCTCCGAGTTGACTGCAGTTTGTCGTGCTCGGTGACTGAAAAACAAGTGGAGCCACCGAAAGGAATCATCACCCGAAGCAGAAGTAAATACAAAAGAGAAGCAGAAGAGGTTAACAAACAAAATGAAGGTAGTATGGACAAAGGAGACGACCTCACCTCCGAAAAGGACAACGTAATCTTTGAAAAACAGGACGGCCCGCCCCCGGGAGAATTTCAAACGCAGAAAAGAGAAGAGAGCGAATTTTACCTGAAGCGCCACATAACAAAAATAATTGCAGGCAATCTCCAGTTGGAGGTTCAGATCCCGACGAGCTGTGGCGATCCCACGCAGGCCAACCGCTCCACCCTTCCAAGCCACGACTTTGACAGCTTAAGGCCAACAACTGATAGCACAAGGATGCTGGAGAAGTCCCGTCTGTCAACCCAAGGAGGAGCGAAGGAGAGCGAAGCAGACGAGGCGACGCTGGAAGCACATCACTCGCCTGTGCTGCAGGACAGAAATCTGAACAAGGTAGCGGGTGAGCGGGAAAAGCAAAAAGGCATTCGAGCGATGAAGAGACGGCAGCATGAAGCTGGAGCTTCTGGGGACAAGATTAAGAGAGACAAGAGACAAGGAGGAGCTTGAAAGTGAGCCTGTAAAAGCCATTTTTGTGTGGTGCCTGTGCGGCGTGTATTAGCGCTGAGTAAATGTGTGCGACTCCAGGCCAGGTCCGATCCAGAGAGGAGCTCCAGCCCAGTGGTGTGGCTGAGTGGGGAAGCGTGGTCTTTGGGTCCTGCAGTTTGCGTGATTCTGCTTGCTGAAGTTTGCATCTTTTATCTTTATCTCAGTTGATGACTTTTCTTTTTGCATCTGTTGTAAAAGCAAGGAGCAAATAAACAAGTTTTATTTTTGAAGCGCATCTGGACATAAACAGACGGCCATCGCCATCTGGCCACTATTCCAAGGTGCAGTGGTGTGTCTGTCTCTGTCTCTCTGTCTGTGTGTCTGTCTGTCTGTCTTACCCTGCACTCTCTCTCTTTTGCTGCTTCCAGGCGGGTAAACTTTGTCCCCGGTTCCCACCTACCATGTGAGGCTAAGCTACTTTTCCTCCTGCATGCAACACTTGCACACAGCACACTACACTCACCCACTCACATTGCATACATGACTGACTTACATTTATCCACACTCATACTTTTGGATTACGTTGATTTAATTTCAATTTCAGGGATTAATTTGACTTAATTTACATTTACTTGATTTAAAAATAAAATAGATTTTGCTTATTACTTCATGTGTGGACTCCCTTTTTGTCATGAACTAACTTGGTTTGTGACACTGTCTAATAAATAACTTGAATTTATATAGCGCCTTTCAAGAAACCCAGGGTGGCTTTACAAAACAGAAAAAAAGAAAAACACTAATTGCCAAAAGCCTGAGTGAACAAATGTCTCTTCAGTGCAGACTTAAAAGAGTCCAATGAAGGAGCCTGGCGAATCTCCAAGGGGAGCGAGTTCCAGAGGGCAGGGGCAGCCACGTAGAAAGCTCTGTCACCAAGTGTCCGCTTTTTTGCGTGGCGGATGGTGAGGAGCTCCATGTCCGCAGACCTCAGGTTCCGCCCAGGGGTGTAGTCCTTGAGGAGGTTGGCCAGGTACTGTGGGGCAAGGGCATGGAGGGATTTATAGATGAGCAGTAGGAGTTTGTAGTCGATGCGTTGTTTGACCGGTAGCCAGTGGAGGCGTTTCAGGGTGTGGGTGATGTGTTGCCAGCGTTTTGTGCGGGTGAGCAGAGTTTTGCACGTACTGCAATCGGTCGATGGACTTATTGGGGAGGCCGAACAGGACACCATTACAGTAATCCAGCCGGCTGGAGATGAACACATGGATGAGGGTCTCTGCAACGGAGTCTGAGAGTGACGGGCGGAGTCTGGAAATGTTCTTGAGGTGGAAAAAGGCAGATTTGGTGACGGATTTGATGTGAGATTGAAAGGAGTGTGTAGAGTCCAGGATGACGCC
>CAAKHG010050740.1:0-10543 GCA_901007715.1 Dactylopterus volitans
TGGGTTCCCATCCTGAAACTGTGGTGATTGCATAGTTCTCCTGTGCTGTTGGGTTAAAGACGCACGGAGCATCCAAGGTTTAGAATTTGTAACTGGTGTAATGGTAGCTAGTGGATACAGTGCTATGCGGTGGATTTAAGCCATACTAATAGCTCACCCTCCTTCCATGCCCTCGTCATCGCCACATGTTTGATAGACTCTGAGGAGACACATATTTTAACTGCAGCTTGGCTTGCTGTCTTGTGTGTCTCTATTTATTCTACTTTATTCCAATAACTCAACTCATGTCAGCACAGATTAGTGCATTTAACTATACTGCAACTGACAGTTATAGTTACTTTTAGGCAGTAGGCAAAGAAGAATCCAGATAAGCCGGGGAAAAAAGCAAATCCATTACAATTAGAAGTCATGAAATCGCATCACATAAAGATGCCGAAGCAGCAAACTATGCTAGTACTTATTATGTTTTAAAATGGCCTCTCTGAGTGTGTATATAGTACATTGTTGAATTGCTATAAACATTGCATTGATGTCTGGGCAACACTTTAATGTACTAACAACTTTTTGTAGGATACAATGTATTTTAATCTTTAATAATATTACAAATTTTGAGTGCTGATTAAATTAAATTCTGCAGAGGAACCAGTAATCAGTAACTACTGCTGCAAAAGTGGTTTTAGCAAGATATTAAATCAAATCAAATTTCATTAAGTAAATTACCCCCATAAATGTAGTGGAATAGAGCATAACATAAAGATGCCCAAACAATGTACCTCAAAATAGTTACAATATTTGAGCAAATGTTGGTAGAACGAGCTCAAACTCAATCAACAGCGACACCGAAATGCTGTTTTCCTCTTTAATGCAGTGATACTCATGTTACATTTGAGTAGCTATATTCATTAAAATTTTGCTAATAGTTGCATTTCCATCAGTTTCTAAAGCTGGACTTTTTGGAGCTGAGTGTTTCTATATTTTCCTTTCCTACATGTCTAATACGCTGTCTGTGATCTCTCCACTATAACCTTATACTCACCCACATCGGTCTTGTTGTTGACATTGTTTTGACCAGCACATTTGCAACCTTGAGTATTGATATGTCCTCCCGTGGGACAAAGACATAACCCACTGTCACTGCCAATATTGTAATTTGCAATTACCTTGGGATTACCACTAGAGAGAGAAAGAGAGAGAGAGAGAGAGTCGTAAGCCCATACTTAGCCAGAGACTGACCTGAGAAGCTCTGGCTCTCTCTCTCACTCGCTGATAGGCATCTTTTAAATTTCCCTGACTGAACATGGACAGAAAAACAACACCGCGTGAACTTTGCACCCAGAATATGCATGGATGCATAATTTTGGCTGAATAATGTGGTTATCTGTCATAGTTTGGCGCCACAGGAAGCCTGTGTTTACATTTCATGAGACAGACTTAGGACTTGGGCCCGTGTTGTGTAGTCCCAGCCAGCCATTATGTAAGAAATGGCACAGTATAGGCTACACGCACGCTAAACGAAAAGAAAGCCAAGCCAATCCTATAAAGAGATTGTCTTGGCTGAAATATGAGGCGGTGGAGCGGCCCATCACCTTCATGCAAGTGCCAGGCTGAAGATGCAGTCAAAATTTCATCAACACTTGCTGCTCAAGCTTATCAACCCGGAATTCTGTTTATCTCCCCGCTCTGCGTGGAGGCTACTCTTGGAAGTGTGTGACAGTCAGATGCTTACACTTAACATAGTCACGGTAATATGGGATTAAGCCTTACACGTTCTCCTGAAGCATTAGCAGCCAGGACACAGACAAGCAAGCGAGCAGCAGTCTTATTAGTCAGCTTTGTCCGCGACAGCAGGCTGCCTCACAAAGCTGAGTAAATGCAGTATATCCAGCCCTTGTGTGTCTGTAAGATGCAGCAACAGCGCCGCAGCCGAGGCAAAATTGTTGTGCAGCTTTGTTTTTTTATAAAGCCTATCGTCATGCGTCCCTCATCTTGTGTCTGTTTGTGTATATGGTGCGATATAATGCTCCACCAGAGGTGAGTCACAAGGCCGCTGGTAGAGAACACAGCCAGCTCTGCAGATAGATACAAACAGCGTCTGCATGTGAGACAGGATTACACTGTTACCATGTGACTGGCCTGCCCTTAGACAGACCTCTAACAAAGACAGGCTAAATCTATCCAGGGCAACAACCTCTGGCCCCCGAACTCTTCAGTGTAAACAATCAGGAGTACTTCTCTGAATAAGTTCATCAAGCCTGCAAGGATGACAAAATGACCGCTGAGCACCCATTATTTGATTATAAGTATAATTTCAGGGGGATGTTACTTGTCAAATACATGAATTTCTAATACTATGTTTGCTCACTGAACATGCCTGCTGTTGTAACTTGGCAAGATCAAGATTTTTTTTTTTCTTGCCCCATGCGTCTTCAGCTACTTTAGATTCAAGGTTTGTTTTTGTCACAGTTACAAACAGTAAGCGTCCAAACTTGCATTTTTTTCCAGTCACTTTCCTGTTTCCTGGCCATTCTGCCTTCAGGCATCAGAAAGCAGTTGTCCAGCTGACAGGGCTTTTATTCTCTGCAGGGACAGAGTGGCTTTGAAATGCACTTTTCTCTCCAATAAAGACCTGAGATGTTGCTTCTGAGCCTAATGAGGAATCAAGCAAAAGTGAACACATCTAAAGCAACAAAACAAAACAATCTTTTCTCTCTTGTAATTTGCTATCACATTTTACCCAACATACAACCGCACAATAAGATGCTTTGCTTGATATATCAAGGTTGCTGTTGACAAAAACTCGGTGTCACCACATCTTTTTACATCACATCTTTAAAGAATTAAGCAAGGCTTTACCAAAAAAGGAAAATAATGAACTGAAATTGTATTGTGTGCTGACCATCACTATAGCAAGCTAGAATTAGTGACAAAAAGTTGCTGTCTTTGTCGATTAATTTCATACAGAAGTCTGGGATTTTGAATGATACATTTCTTAGTTTACGAAGAATTGGTTCATTTATTTTTATTCGATACAGAATTCCAATCATTTTTACCTAAAGGTTGCATCTTGTATGGACTGTTTACACATCTGTGTCTGTATTTACATTTTACATGGTTGTTGCTGTGTCAAGTTGAATTTTTCTGATTTTTCTGACAAACTGACTCACATCTTTTGGAGTTGTTTTTAAATGTATTAAGTTTTTCTGATTTTTTTTTTTTTACTTTTTTTTCACAGCAACAAACAACAACCAAATATTACTAAAAAGATTGAGGCTGATTGTTTTTACAGACTCACTGTTGGTAGAACTTGAGGACTTCGATGGAGAGCCACCATAGAGCCAAAGAGAGATGTGACGTCATCTTAAACGTGACATAGAAATGCACAGAGCAGCATCGAGGGAAACAATAAGAAGAAGAAAAAGATGAATGGACCACATCGTTGCTGTGGTGGTCTCGATTCTCACTATGTTGCCGTTTGTTTGTTTAAGCCTTACATACCATTCAGGTCAAATTTGACCCATTTTGACATTTGACATCAGTAAAAATACCCTAAACATCATTGTTTTAGCCTGGAATTTGATGACTTTTCTTAAAGTGACCCAACGTACACAAAAATGAAAACATTTAATAAAAAAAATATTTTTGTACAGGTGCTACAAATTTGGCTGTTTCGGGTCAAATTTGACCCGTATCTATTTAGATGGATTTTAAACCTACCAAGGTGGGTTGAATCAAGGAAAACTGTGCTGTTAGGGAATCTTGAAGCTGTGAAACTGTACAGGCCATGTTTGTGTGTGTTTGTGTGCATCTTTTATGGGACAGTGGCGACAGAGTTCAAGTGGGACCTCGACACTGTCACGAGAACGGCATGTGTTCCCACCACACTAGCCCAGCTTCACCTGCTGGTCATTGACGGCTCACTGGTGAATCTTGAAACAGTGAAATGGTAATTGGAGCATTGGAGTGATCATATATGGTGCACAACGGGAACAGAAGTCATCCAGAGGTCAGAGGTCGGAGGGTGCCTTGACACCGACACGAGATCTGCACCTGCAAGCACAAGCACCTGCAATGTAATAAAATACTCTCAAAGTAACACATTTGAATCTACTTGGGTTGGGAGGGAGGTAATAGGGGGTCCATAACATTATAAAGGTATCTGAGCGATAGACACTTACTGTAGGGGAATTCTTGGCCTGGGTCAAGACTGACCCGAGCCATACTATGAAGGCATAGAATCGGAACAGTATGTAAGGGTATAAAAATGGCCGGCAGAGGTTTCACGCTGTTCAGTGTGTTCTGTGCATGCTGCGCAATGATGCCGTGACGATTCTAAATGACCTCACATGGGTTCTTTCCCCATCACCTTCTAGTACCACATGAAATTCCCCTAACCTGCATTACATAGGACGCACAAACGCGATGATGCTCCAACTAAGACACACACACACACATCTGCATCCTGCTCATTCAACAGCAGCTAGGGTGACAGTGGCATTAGTAAGAAATATGTATTTTATGATTTCAAACTGAATATTTTGTAAAAATATAGTACAAAGAGCCAAGCGATTTTGATCACTTTAAATACGTCGTGCTCCATGAACCACTAAAAAGATGTTGTTGTTTCCACTATACTTTTTTTTTTTTTTTTTTTTAACTGTTTTGCTACACGAGTCTCACCGAGAGCATCACTGGTTCACGGTGCACGTGTCTGCGGAAAAAGCACCGCGAGCCGGTGCACGTAACCGGCGGACATCCGACATCGGAACGGGCAAAACCGCGATTGGCAGTGTCCAATCAAGGCCGTCGGGACGCGGCGGCGGCGGCCGCGGCGGCGGCGGCCAGGCTGCGCTCACGCAAACGTGGTCAGCGAGCGAATCAGGTGAAAAGGCGGAAGGAGGCTGACTGTCGCTTTAAGAAGCTGCTGCGTGGAGAAGCTGGTGATTTTCCACTCAAACTGATATTAAACCGCGCTCCAGCTCAAAGACTCATAATGACCCCACGGGGGAACAGATTAAATTGTGAGTGTAGATTGACGAGTGGCTTGTGAGCGTCAGACGAGGGCTACAAAACCAAGAACAACGCGCAGCCTAGTGAATTTGAGCGGAGAGGTAAATCCGTTATTTTTTCTGTGAAATCTTTTTTTAATTATGACATGTGTTTGTTGCAAGAAATGTGCTCCCATCGACAGAATGCGCGCTGGTTAACCGACGCGATCGATTTTCGTCACTTAATTTGCCATCAGCCTAACGTGGGCCGTCACGGTGTTTTGGTGTTTGACAGCACATTGATTGATTTTATTCTCAAATATAAAGAGGACGTTATTTGCTGTCTGTTTGGTGGTGTGACGGATTCCCTCGATGCCTCCACGTTTAAAAAAATGCGGTTATTAAAAAAAAAAAAAAAACCTCGCAGCTTCGGCCTTTGAACCTTTTTTTTTCAGGTGTTTATGGTAGATAAGACCCACTTTCTCATTTCTGGTAGCCTTATCACGTTTTCTGGATGACTGCTGTGGTGCGTTCAGGCACGCCCGGGCTTTTTCAGGATCATGTGACGTGGAGAAAAACCTGCACCTTCACTGGCGACCCCTCAGCCTCGACATCATTTCATCCAGCCAGCCAGTCAGTCAGTGAGTGAGTGAATGGGGCAAATGGAGTGGCTGACCGCCTGTTATAGACCCCATGCTGGAGAGTCTGTTGCAGTGGGTCTGATGCTTCCGTCTTATGCTTAGTGGCATATACTTAACCTACTTCCTTTGTCTCCGCCTTGTCCACTGTATGATTGACTGACGTGTGTGTCCTTTTTAATAACCATAATCCGCCCTCTCAGCGGGATAAAAACCTGAGGGGTCGCTGCACTTTTTTTTTTTAGCTGACGTTACTGAAAATTAAGTTATCAAACCCGGACCAGAAGAACTTTTAAGGCGTTCCTTGATTTTTATCTATTAATGCAGAACTGCACCATAATTTCCGATGAAATACTTAAGTATTCAAGGTTTCTGATCATCGCAACCAGAAGTGAGTTATTTTTAAATGTGAACATGCATTTTAAAGGCAACGCGGATGAGTGGCTTCAGGAAAAACCTGCAATTTATGCAGTTTGACCATATGACGTTGCGGTATTAACAGCCAAACACTTCTGGGAGTCATCTGACTGGCTAGCAAACACCTCTTTAACGTCATTAAGGGGTTTTCATTTTATGGTTTCTGACACCGACCAAAATACAAATGATTATTACGTCATGCAAAGCTATGAGGTATCCACAGTGTGTGTGTGTGTCTGTGGAGAACGCTTGTCACCAGCTGACACTTGACCCTTATTTAATTATGCAAATTCTGTTGAGGAATTCATCAGTTTTAATTGACTCTTGCATGCCAGTCTTTGTCGGGCCATTGTGAGCTCTTGGACCAGTGAATAGTATCTAACCAGAGCACCAGAGCCACATTACCTTATTAGGCAGTGTTATGAGCTGTTACTGTACTTGTTTACATTGACCACATGTCATGAGAGAAAGAATGGAAGACAGTGATTCAAAATGTCCCACATACCAAAAGATATCGCAGTGTGCTCGAGAATAAAAATATTTTCCACATAGAGGTGCTCGGGCGTGCCGCGATGATGTTGTGACGGTCTTCTCGTGAAACTCGGCCACAGTTAGTGTTTCAGGGTGCTGAAATGTTAAAAAAAAAAAAGTCAATAAAACTCAGTTCATACATTTGTACCAGATCATAAATCGAGAACATTGTCGGACAAGCACAGCCTTTCTCTCCCCTTGACTTGTCCCCTCCAACATGAATAAGAAATATGTGCGTGTGTGTGTGTGTGTGTGCGCGCGCGCATATGTGACACACACTCATCCCCCTGCCAGTTGGTTTTTCTGTTTGTGGGCAGGGAGTAGTGAGAAGTGGAAATTTACAGTCTCCCACGTTGGTACCTGAGTTGTCTGTCACAGCGAGGCTTCGGCCAATCTCCACATCGGATTTAATTGTCTTTAGCCGAGGGGCGGGCCCTACTGTCAGCTCCACTTCTTGTGACCCCTGTTGGCATAAAGGCATTCAGTACAGAGGAATGGTGACAGCTGAGAGAGAGGAACTCTATACATAGTCGCAGCCATGAAGGAAATGTAAGTTTTCTTGATTGCTTTGCTGAAAAGAGGTCTTAATTTTTCAGGCTTTTCATTTGTGGAAATGATGTTTTTCTCTTCAAACTAACTTAAAAAAAAATAATCGTTTAATGCTGGTTGACATTGTAAGGGTATTTTTATATACTGAAAGTGAAAGAAATTGCTTTTATCGTTTTTTGGTTTTGTGTTTTGGTAATTCATAATTACAGGATCCCGAAGTAGAAGGAGGCAGTGGTGATTTAAGTAGAACTCATGCTGTTCTGAGATGTTTAGCTTTCTAAATGAGAGAATTTATATTTTATTTCCCAAGGACAGTTTGCGTTTAGTTCCTCCTCTCGAGGTCAGAGAGCCTTTTTGCAACACGGAGAGAGCAAAATGCATGTAAGAAAGAAAGAAAGGAAAGGGAGAGGGAGAACAACAGGATGAGGAAAAGAGCGGACAAGAACTGATCCAGTTATGTAATGAGGCTTGCAAATGGAAAGCGGTTTGAGTTGTTGTGCACAACAGGAAGAGAGAAATCCTAGAAAATGATTGGACAGAGAGTGCACCGAGCGATGGATGGTTGATGAGTTGAGAAGACACATAGTTCCAAGAAGGAATGTAAGAGGCTTCAAGGAGGGTTTCTTCCTAATGTGGATGTTGGTGAATGTTCCTCCTCCTTAGAGGCGAACGTTGTTGTCGCCGTTATCATTGCTGCAAGTATTGCTACTCTTATTAATTCAATTCCAGTAATCGCTCATTTTTAAATAATTCCGCTCGCTGTTGGCATTGTCGCATTTTACTCTCACCAAGAACAGAAGTCAGATTTCTGCCTTGGGCGCTTGCTGCTTTTCAGTACAACTTGTTCTTTCGCGCGAGCTCTGTTTAACAGCAGTCTGAATTTATTTATTTTAGAGTTAATCCCCAAAATAAATAGCCTCTAAAATAAATCTAAATGAATCCAGTTTCTGGAGCATTACAATTAGTGTCACAAAGCCAACAATTAATTGTAGCCATTTGAGCGCCTGTCTTCTCTTCGGAGAGATTTATTATATGCCATTTGGGAAGCTGAGTCGCTTTCACTCTTGACGTGTCGGCTTACACCATTATTCCGGTTCCTATTGCAGAGGCTATCCTACTCTTTGGCTCAAGCAGGGACATAGGATACATCAGTCACTTATAACAAATCCTGTCTTTCTTGGAAAGGCGGTTTACAGTGTAAACACTCAAGTGAAATTAAGCTGCTGTATCTCCCTGAGAGCAGCCAGGGCTTTGGGAATGCAGAGGGATATCTTCCTCTCTAAATTTGGATTACAGTGCGCTGAGTTGTTGCTGAGACAGTAGCTTGAGAGACAGCTAAAAGAAAACACTCCGGGGGGTTCACACAAGGTCTTAAAGGTGCTTCATGTCCAGAGCTTCCCTTCCTTTTCCTTTGGCGACAATGGGCTCCCCTCTGAGCAAAGAAAAAAAAAAAAAAACACCCTGAAACACAGTTAAGTTGGGAAACGCATGAGAACTTCATTAAAAACAGTGATGATGATTAGCAGATGTTATTATTGTAGTTATTTTCTTTTAGTGGGGCTACAGTTTACAACTGACATACAGTACAAATAAAGAAATACCTTTTTTTCCCCTCTGTTACACCAGCTGCAAAAGACCATTGCTGGACTGGATATTTGTTTTACCACTAAGTTAGGCTAAACAGGCCCTTTCAGGAATCTTGGCAAATAATTGTTTGCAAATCAGCTACCCAAACGTGTCTTTAGTCAGAATGACCTCCGTGCATCAATTGTTCAGATTAGCAAGATTAGCAGCATAGCACTGTATATCACGTACTCAGTGGTTACACAGCATGCAGTAACGCTATCAGCAGACAGCTTTATCTCACTAATGCTCCTTTCTATCTGTGTCTTATCCCGCTCACCTCTGTTTTCGTGTGTCCATCTACACGTCCTTTTGCTGTTTGTCTTCCACAGCATGGCACAAAAAGAGAAGCTTCAATGCCTGAAGGACTTTCACAAAGACACCCTGAAACCTTCACCAGGGAAGAGCCCGGGAACGAGGCCCGAGGACGAGGCTGAAGGCAAAGCTCCACAGCGGGAGAAGTGGGCCAGCAAGCTCGACTTTGTCCTGTCTGTGGCCGGAGGCTTTGTCGGATTAGGAAACGTCTGGCGCTTTCCTTACCTTTGTTATAAGAACGGTGGAGGTAGGCAGAAGATGCACAGCAGACTTATGGTTTAAAAAAGGGTGAGCGTACGCCTGATTGATCTCTGTATTCTTTACCCAGGTGCGTTTCTCATCCCTTACTTCATCTTCCTGTTTGGCGGTGGCCTGCCGGTGTTCTTTCTGGAAGTGGCACTGGGCCAGTACACCTCTGAAGGAGGGATCACCTGCTGGGGAAAACTATGCCCCATCTTCACTGGTCAGTTCAAACATATTAACACTGCACATAGACACACACAGGCAGACAGGCTCTGCATCAAAACTACCTTGACAGTCATTTCATGTTCAACACTGCACCAAGATAATAAGGTAGGCCCAAAAATTCTGCCCTGATTTTTACTCCTGTCTCAGACACTATGTTCTGCTGAGGAGTGATTAGACTGATCGCGCTTCATTGGGCTGTTCTGTGTCGTAGAAATCATGTTGTGCTGCACGGTGAAAAAGATGATGAATAGAGCATGAAACATAAACAGAATGAATGATATTAATATACTTACATGCGTATCAAAACGCAAAAGACTGGAGGCAATGGATTGCTGATCTACCGGATCTGGTACGTATCACTGATGGTTGTTTTCTTCGCTACCATGGAAATAGACTAGGAAAGGTGGTTTTGTTTATTTTAACATATAGCACTTGAATAAGGTATGTCCTCTGCCGTTGAGAGAATTGAATTTCTTTCAGTGACACGGCCTCAGATCAGCGTGTGATACTGATGCATAAAAGACCCTCACTGATACATACTAGACACTTGAGTGCGTCATAGCCATCTTAGGTACGGCACTCTACCTTTGAGTGACAGCTGTAGATGAACACCGAGGTATCATGCCTTTCCTCATGTTCACATGAGATACACGTCACATGAAAAGAGAGGAAACTCTGTGGCACCGGATCTCTAGCAGCTGCCGTTGGTGTCCGCTATTCAAGGAACGCTGAGGCTGCTGTCTGTCCATCTGGCACTGCAGAGAAAATCCACAAGTGGCCGCAAACTGGCCAATCATGAATCCCAATTGTTCCCCCCGCCTTCATAGGATTTTATCGTGACTCAAAGCACGCGCGCACACAGTCAGTCTCTCTCTCCCTCTCTGTTTCTGTCACTCTCCCTCACGCACACGCACAAATGCACACACACACACACACACACACACACACACACACACACACACACACACACACACGCACACGCACACACACACAAACACACAGCAGGGACGGCGCCTG
>CAAKHG010050740.1:10563-22384 GCA_901007715.1 Dactylopterus volitans
AGTCACATTGCAAATGTCCTCACTTAAACAACCCTGAGAAATACAGCAACTACTACTACTACTCATACAAGTACAAGTACTACTACTCCTACTACTACTCCTACTACTACTACAGCACACACACACACGCACAAATGCACGCGTGCACACACAGACACACACACACACACACACACACACACACACACACACACACACACAGACACCTGCCACAGCTTGACTTGTCTATCAGTTTGCATGTGGAATGTGGGAATGAGGAGGAGGGGGCGGCAAAGATGATTAGTTTAAAAATACACTTGAGCAGTGGAAGAAGAACCGGATTTCTGAGTCCAGGTTCATGACAAAGTCATCTAAAAATACCACAAAAACACTAAGGACATTATGACAGAAGATAACAGACCAGGGAAGTTTCCCTTTCTTCGAGTTAATGAGGTTAGGAGTTAGTTATATTTATATTTTGCCAGACATCTTCACTGCACTTGAGAAGTTTGTCTGCTTTTTAAGTCCACCTGTAATTTGCAGCAGTATCTAACAATATATACAGAATAAAAGTCTGAAAAATAATTTCTTTGAAATCAAATTAAAATTTATTTGAAGACTCATTTAAGAACAGTTGCAATCAACCAAAGTGGTTTACAATCAAATCATAAAACCCTATAAACATCATAATTAAAAACGCAAAAACTGAAAGGCACATATTAAAAATGCAGCTATCAATATGTGATTTAAAAGCAAAGGAATGAAGATTAGTTTCAAGACAGGGTTTAAAAGCAGGTAGTGATATTGGGCCAGCGTAACATTCAAATTAATGCATTCCAGAGTTGGGGAGCTACAGTTGCAAAGACAAAATCACTGCTGTGCTTCAACCTTGAGTTTGGGACAACCAAAAGTTAGTGGTCATATGAAACTAAGTGACCTTGACAGGGTGTGTGGCTGAAAAATCCAAAAAGAAACAAGCAATGTAAAGACTGATAGACAAACACTAAAGTCAACCTTTTAAATACATTTCTGTCCAGTGAAGTGAGGTCATTATGGCAGGAAATGAGCTCTCGCTTGCATGTTCCTGTTTCGTACTGCAGCATTTTGGACCAACTGCAAGTGTGAAAAGGAGACTTTGCTGATCCAGCGTACGTGGCAGTATAGTAGTCCACCTGGGATGAGACAAAGTCATGTATGACCCTCTCAAAATAAAGACAAGAAAGACTTGATCTCAGATCAGCTTGAAGAAGCTGGATTTAGCCATTGAGTTTATCTGTTTGTCCCATTTAAAATCACTGTCCTGTATCACTCCCTTTTTTTTGCATCACAGGCACCAATGGGTCCAAATACCATGACTTTAGTCTGATTCTCAGTAAAACTCTAAAAAGTGTAAGGCTTTCTAGGCTTTGATACCCTTGTGACAGCTCAACAAGAGTTTAAGAAGGTTAGCATTATTCCTCTTCAAAGGCAGGTAGATTTGAGTGTCATCTGCATAACAGTGGAGTGAGATGCCATGTTTTCTAAGAATGGGACTTCATGGGAACATGTACAGTAAAAATAAGATTGGCACAAGAATAGATCCCTGAGGGACTCCATAGAGAAGAGGCACGGAAGAGCATACAGTCACCAAGGCTGACAGAAAAACTTATATTTTTGCTTCAAGTGAAATATAAGGATACTGTTGTCTGCTGTGTCAAAAGCAGCTGTGCATAAGAATGGCAGAATCATCAGTGTCAGTAGCTGATTATAAAAACAAATTCTGTGCTATGAAGGACTTTATAACCAGATTGGAACACTTCAGGAATGTCAAATATGTCTTACAAAAAAGATTGCAGTTTTTTGAGGACAACTTTCTCCAAAACGTTTTCGAGAAATCTAACAAAATCCAATCATGTGTTCTGCCTAGTAAACAAAATATGATGCTCACCTACATTAGCTTGAACAAACCAAGTACAACCAATTATAGCGTGATTAGCATTAGCATAGTAAGTTGATGTGACTGTTGGTATTCAACACATCGTTCCTTTCTCCCAAAATACAGTTATGGGCCCACTGGGTTGAATTTATTCACTTTGAGGGAAGTGGTGTCAGTGAGAGCTCCAGATCATGATCAAGGTATTTTATAGTTGACTACTACAACTATTGACCATAAGATGTGCTTTGTCTCTCTGGTCATGGTGATGCAGTGTGAGGTCTAATAAAATGTTACATTTCACTTGATTTGAAAGTGCCTGTAAGCAATATTTTGATAATAACATTAGGTTGGTGCAATGCTGCTTCTAGTGACAAATTCACATATCTCTCCGTTTTGATTTCTACAAACAGAAAAGAAAAAACCTTAGATGGTTGCTATATATATATAGTACTTTAAAATCCAGATGTTTCACTCAGGAGGTAGTGGAGACCAGGGACAGAGCTAACAGAGGCTCATCCCACAACTGGCCAGAAACATGATTTATCTACATTCTTCCAACCTGAACACAGATATGCGACAAATGGGAAACAGGAAAGACAATCGGTTGCTAACAATTTTGCCGTATCGGTTCAGAAGAGGCACCGTTTTTTTTTTTTAATGCTGTCTTGGATGATATTTCTAACTGATTTTTATTCTGCCCTTTCTCCTTCTTGTGTGTAGGTATTGGCTACGCTTCTATTGTGATCGTATCTCTACTGAATATCTACTACATCGTGATCTTGGCCTGGGGACTCTACTACCTGTTTCAGTGCTTTCAGCCTGAACTCCCGTGGGCAAAATGCAGGCAGCCTTGGAACACTGAAAACTGTATAGAGGACACAGTCCGCAAGAACAAGACCCTTTGGCTGGCGGCCAACATGACCAACTTTACCTCCCCCGTCACTGAGTTCTGGGAGTGAGTGTCCACTGACTGTATGCTTGCACACAACACAGGCACACACAATTCAAACACGCACGCTCACACACAAACTATTGCGCAAATGTGTTTGAACTGGCACACTTCCTTAAAGGTATTTTGTACCTTTAGCTCTCTGTCAGTGTATGATAAACATTGTTTGTACGGCACATTTTATATACAATACATAAATGCAACACAAACTACAACTGAAGTTGTGTGAACTGGAATACCCTCTTTGTTATATCCCTGTTTGCTTTTCTACTTGTTTGAATTTGATGGTAGTTCATCATAATAATTGGTACTGATTACCAGTGTTTATCCAACATTAGACACTTCAGTGTTCAAGCTTTAAAGCTTTTCCAAATATTTTTGATTTCTCTCTCGTGGCTTAGACTGGTCGCATATTATGGCAGCCATCTCCTTGGGAAAGTTTGAAAATGTAAAGTGCAACCACTGCTGCCATTGATCTTTTATGTGCCTCTGTGTCTTTTGCAGGCGCAATGTCCTGAGCATCTCATCTGGGATTGAGGACATAGGGCCACTGAAGTGGGATCTGGCCCTGTGTCTGTTAGCTGTTTGGGTTATCTGCTTCTTCTGCATCTGGAAGGGAGTCAAGTCCACTGGGAAAGTGAGTGCCAAAATGCAGACACGTACTTACCTATTGTGTTTCCCGGGTGTTGTTTGGCCTTTACTTTTAGCCCAAGTCAGGAGAGACACTGTTGCTCAGAGAACACCCACATAATACATTGCATTGTGCTGGATGTTTAATATTTGGCCAGCCTCTCTGTCGGCAGTATGCACGCAACTGCCGACCCTTAGACAGATTACTATTGCTAGGCCAGAACTTCACACGGAAAATGATTAACTTTAATGAGAACTATTTATGGTTTTATTTCCATATCTAATGGAAGGTTCAAGGTGTTAGGGTGTTTGACCGCGTAGCTATTTAGAAAGTGAAAATGCACTTTGCAGTGGTGTTCTTCAATCTCTACAGGTTGACCAGTATATTATGATGTCCTTTTCTTACAAATGTACTTTCCTCTGCAAAATCAGCTTTTGACTTGCAGGTTGAAAACAGTCGGATTTTTACATCTTAACAGCTAATACACACCTGGAAATAAAGGAATATCAGTCAGAGGAAGAAGTGGTGCTTATTTTATCATAGGTTTCATGCATCATAAGACTATAACGCTGTCCGGTGTTATATCTAACAATAGCATTGTCTTTTTCTAGGTTGTGTACATCACCGCAACTTTCCCATTTGTGATGCTGATTGTGCTGTTGGTACGTGGAGTGACTCTGCCTGGGGCATATGAGGGGATCAAATTCTACCTTTACCCTGACCTGATGCGCCTCCAGGATCCAGAGGTGGGTCTGAAACGTATTCCTCTCCTCTTTTTTTCCTTTTCTTTGTATTGCCATTTTCCACATTTCCATGTCCAGGTACGAAGAATGTCGGCAAATCTAAATTGCTGTGGAAGTGAGAGAATTTCTCTGGCCTATTCAGTTACATAACTTGATTACATCATTTCGCAAGAGTGACTGGATTAAAATCAAGTGGACATGTCTTACTGAGCTACCCCTCATGGCGCACTAAAATGTAGAGGCGTACAAATAGATTTAATTGCAGTATACTCTTGATAATGTGCATGAGTTTTAGTTTTTAGTTTTAGCACATGTTCAAAAGTAATGTATATACCATTGTGCATATTCAATTAGATTTGTTATTTGCAGAGTTCCATGCTTAGGTACATTCCTTGTAGCTCTAATTGATAAGTGGCTCCAGTGTGTTCAGCCATTTTTATTGCTTTCCTGACTCAAGTAATTACATTTGTAAGTACATTTTATCAAATTTCAAATACAGTGGAAAATAAAATATAACACACTGCATATTAGGTTAACCCCTCTGATCTGGAAGCACTGACCTTCTTTCTTTCTGTCTGTCATCTTCTGTCTCCTCAGGTGTGGATTGATGCGGGAACCCAGATTTTCTTCTCCTATGCCATTTGCCTGGGCGCCATGACGTCACTGGGGAGCTACAACAAATACAAATACAACTGCTACAGGTGAGCCAGGTTTCTTGCGGGCGAGAGTGGGACTGTAGTAGTGAGATGTGTCAGAGACGGCTGCGTGAAAAGAAAATGGGAACTTCGGTTCCACCTGTGTCAATTAACAACCTCCATGACATATGTGTGACATAGGGACTGTTTGCTGCTGGGAGGCCTCAACAGCGGTACCAGCTTTGTGTCTGGCTTCGCAATATTTTCCGTCCTGGGCTTCATGGCACAAGAACAAGGGGTGGACATTGCCGATGTGGCAGAGTCAGGTACGCGGGTCAAAGGTGATGGCAGCAGTGATGGTGGGCGCTGCTGCCAAACAAAGACAATTGGAAATTGGTCAAATGAGTCAAACAACAGGATCAAATGAGATTTAAAGAGATACATTCGAGTGATTGGAGTTCCGGACACGATGATGCTGAAACGTAGAGGTATCGGCAATTGCACACTCCTTGAAGAAAAGCCTCGAAGAAACAGAATTGTTGCTTGAGTGATTTGTATCTCATCTCCTCTGAGGGCAGATTACATCGTGTTGGTCAAATGCTGCGTGTCTTTCCCACTGCTGCTACATGTTGATAAGGAGCTTTTGTATTGGGCCTTCATGATTATTTCCTGCGCATCAACACAACTGTCCTTGCTCAGTGGCACCAGGCGTCCCACGATTCAACGTGCTTGTGCCATTTTAGTAGCTTTATATCTTTATGACCCCGGGACATAAGAGGATTGGCACTCTACTGTATGTGCAGTTGCTGGCGATGAGCTCATCATTGCCAGTGATGTCTCTGACCAGCAGCATCCCACCATAATCCCAGTTGTGTTAACAAGCTGTGGACCTCCAGAGGTGGACGCCATCGGTTCTGTTTCGGCCTCCCTTTTTTATTCCATGGGGACTTTGAAAGAGATGCATCTTCTTTCAGCATGCTCGCTCTGTTCAGCTCATGTTAAACTCGTGCCATGTTTAGACTGGAGCTTTATTATAATCATGTCAAATCAAATGACAGTTGCATGATTAAGACAGTTGTTCTGTGATGGCATGATACTCTGCATATTCTTTGTATTTCATCATCTTGGAAAACAGAGGCAAAATTGATCAATTGTGGTCTATTTTTCATATATAAATGTCATGAGTTTTGTTCAGCTGTTCAGCTGGGGTACTAGTTCATGTCATGACTGACAATGTGTCTCAATTATATTTTGTTGAATATATTTATGGTTGCACTGCAACTGTCATGTGCTTTGTTGATATGTGTCCTGCATGTGAAGTTGCACAGGACAACAGAGCATGAAAACACGGCCTGGATTATTTTTCTTAACTCAACACATAAATCCAGCAAAGAATAATTACTCAAACCATTTAGATTTATCGCTTATCTCTGACATTTATTCAGATTATAATCGTATTTCCTGTAGATTACTGGGATTGCCTGACCTTCCTCAACCGCTATAGTCCAATCTTTACAATATTTTCCGATCCCCTATGTCGGCCAAACTGAAAACAGGCAGAGTTGTTAATGGTAGACTGTCCTTTGCCTCCCCTCCCCAACCCTGATCTTGTCTCTCCAGGTCCTGGCTTGGCCTTCATTGCCTATCCAAAAGCTGTGTCCATGATGCCACTGCCAACCTTCTGGGCCATCCTCTTCTTCATCATGCTGCTGCTTCTGGGCTTGGACAGCCAGGTCGGTGTCAAGTTGGTGTTGGTGTAGTGCCCATTCATTTTACACAGACAACTCCGAGGTCCAGTGCGTGACTTGGCTTCTGCCAACCCAAATGTGTAAACATATTTCGTGTCTCTCTGATCTACGTCCCCAAGTTATCAGATGACTGATAAGAAAAGCCGCCTACTCCCACAAAGGCATTTTACTACCACGCTTCACCACATTGCGTGAAGTTTTTAGAAGTTCATCAAGGATCGCCATACTTTTAAGCCGACAGAATTCATTATAACTTGAATACAAGGCGTCTAGCTTTGATTAGCTTTTGAGGAGCTTTGATTTAAGTCAAGATAATCTAAGTAGTCAAAACACAAGTGTGCACCTAAGGGATTCTCTAGCTATATCACATTTCCTGCTTCCAAGTGTAATTTTACTCCTGTGCATACTTAGTCATGCACACGGCTGGCTATTCATCCCAGCCAACTGCGAGATCAGGCCGATGCTTTGAATCTGAGCACATGTAAATAATCCTGCTAGTTTGGCTATTTTCTGGAGAGAAATGGCGGCAGTGAGGGAGCGTTTCTGGGTGCACTTTTTGACCATGACTTTAATAAAAATCTGTATCCCTAAATGGTGAATATTGTTAAAATCACTCATGGATACATGCCACTCTTATGTAAGGGGCTTTTGTTTGGTTTTCATGCAACAAAACAGCATGTGTTAAAGGCACTGCATTTTGATAAACGGGAACAATTTCATAATTGTGCCATAACATTACGGCAATGAGGATACACAGAGGAGCAAGAGAGAGACAGACAGGGAGACAGTGAATCACTGTTGTTTTGTCTCTGCTCTGTCTTGGTAGCAACAAACAGTGTTGCAGAGAGGAGCTCTGTTTACTGCCAAACAAAGAGAGCTGTCATTTTCTGATCACTGGTTTGAGATTCATGCACACAAAAATATGTTTTTTCCTCCCTTCTGAAAACTTAGTAGTTGCTTTTCTCCCCACAGTTTGTTGAAGTGGAAGGACAGATAACCTCCATTGTGGATCTGTATCCAGCCCTCCTCAGAAAGGGTTACCGGCGAGAGATCTTTATAGCTGTGATGTGTTTCATGAGCTATCTTCTGGGACTTGCCATGGTAACCAAAGTAAGTCATCTCATAAAGCCTTTAACGTTTGTTTTCCTGTTTGGAAGAAGTAAATTTGTATTTGGATGGACAGCACAGATAACATCACAGACTTTCCACTTGCCACTTGGCTGCATTGTTATGACCAAATATGGCTTCCTCCACATTTGCCGCTCGCTCGCTGCGTGTCTGAATGGAACAATTTGGAATGCCGTTTTCCGTTAAGCAGTTAACTGTGCTTCAGTGATGTTTCAGCACCTGTTGAACTCTGCCTCTATTGGTAGGATGCCAGCATTCTTGTACATTGCCGCCACCCCGCACCCTCTGCTTTAATGGTCCCCTTTACTCTGTGACTTTTTCTTTTTCTCACACATTAGAGAGATAATTAATGCGACTCTCACTCTTTTCTTTTTCCAGGGTGGCATGTATGTGTTTCAACTCTTTGACTACTATGCAGCCAGTGGTGTGTGCCTTTTGTGGGTTGCATTCTTTGAATGCATCGCTGTAGCCTGGGTTTATGGTAAGTAGAAACGACTGTAGGTTTCTGTCCGTTGGTTCTGTGTGCCGTTTTTCAAAGTAATGATCCAGAAGATTTGAAGAAAAAGCACAGATGAACTCTGTAGTGGTAAACAAAGGTGTCCTTGTGGTCCTTTCCTCTCCAGGAGTAAATAACTTTAATTGCATGCAGGGGCGTGGTGATTTGGAGGCCGGGTTGATCCAGCAATGGATTCTGAATGGCCGCCTCCATTTCCCTCCCGTCAGATTATGTCCAACTTTTATTCATTAAGAAGAATTATTTAACCTTTATGAGAAAATAACTTAATCACAAGAAAACTCCCAGGAGTTTGCCACTATTAACTGATTCACAAAATGTAAAATATTAATTTCTGCAATACAAAATTTTACTTTGCCTTTGTTTTTTTGCCCTTTCCAAATTCTGAACAATTTTATTAAGCTATTTTATGGAAAATGCCAAAACTCTTAATGAGCCACAATTTGGCTACAAAGCAAATTTCAAAGATGAAATAAAGTTGGGATACAAAGGATCACAATAAACACTTGATGGAACAGTAATGTTTGCCATTTGCGAGTGTTGGTGAAGAACAACAAGTACAGTATTGACCTACTGAGCTAGTTTTGACAGACAAAGGGGAGCTGTTTATGTGAGAGTAACTGACCCGGTGAAAATGTTGTGCAGTCTATGGCAGAGATAAGAGCTCATAAAACCATTTCCACAGGTGTATTATTAGGACACTTATTTCTACAATAACAAAAATGAACGTGTACAATAAAGACCGATGGTATGTTATTGCAGAACATTTATTTTGAAAAATTTTACATTAAAATGTCATTCTTTACTCTGTGTTGTATAGGCGTTGATAATTTCTATGATGCAGTTGAGGATATGATCGGCTACAGACCAAACCCATGGATGAAATGGAGCTGGACCATAGTCACTCCTGTCCTCTGCATGGTGAGATGTCATGGCAGTTTTTGTACTGCCAGTCCATTGTTTTGAAGATGTCAGGTGATGAAGTGGAAACTGTTTATGGTTGGACTTTCAACCTCATAAATCAATGTACAGCTTGTGTACAAAACGCATGCGTTTGTTTTCCAGGGCTGCTTTGTCTTCTCCCTGGTGAAGTACAAACCCTTGACCTATAATAAAGTGTACGAGTACCCTGACTGGGCCATTGGCCTGGGCTGGTGTTTGGCCCTGGCTTCCATGATCTGCATCCCCATGGTGATGGTCATCAAGATCTTACAGTCTGAGGGACCCCTGATTGAGGTGAGGCAACCCGCCGGTGCGCCCAAAGGAACAGTTGGTTTATTGAAAAAAAGAGTTTCAAAGTGAATATGTTTAAGTTTAAAACGTAATTTTGAGCTCCGAACCTAATCATTCATCTCCTTCCCTCAGAGGATCAAAGCAGTGGCAGCCCCAGCGAAGACGGGGGTGAGCTCTCGCCCCAAAGAATACAGCTTGAAGGGCAGCGAGCTGGCACAGCCCCTGGACCCAAACGGGAACAATGGCTTGATCAAGCCCACCCACACCATTGTAGAAACAATGATGTGAGCGCTCTCTGTGAGAGGAATAAGATTGATGTGCTTTCTGTGTTATGATCATATTTGCTAACTTTGATAATGGTAGGTTTACATTGACCAGTATATTTACATTAGAAATACTGTGGTTTGATTTCCATGAAGAGAGTTATATATTATTGTTGTAATTTTTTTCTCTTGCAAATTTTTTTTTTTATTTTTTACTATATCAATATTGATGTTATAATTGTCGCTGTAGTTGGCACTGATCTCAGATTAGGGAGTATTTTGAGATAGAACATGTTCAATGTTTACTGTCTGTTGATTCCAGAGAGATGATGAATTGGCTTTATTGGTGTAAGAGAAGAAAAGAAAATATCACTTCTCATAAATTCAGTAAACCTAACTAGTTATTAATCATAAAAAGGTAGAATAATTGTTTAAACATCCTAATGCAAAGCACTAACATAATGTTGAGATTAAAATTGCATTGCAAATGAATGTACCTCTGCTAGCAAGCAGATGCGAGCCACCCACACCCCTTAGAGTACATGTCTTTCACATGTTAAGTGGTAATATGCATTATATAGACTTAATCTTGCTTGACATCCTTTCAATTTCAAGTTAAGGCCTTGGCCAAATACTGTGAGAAATGCACTAATGCGAAGATTCATCCTCAAAAACAGTTGACACAATAACGAAAATGTATGACGAATGGGGAAGTATGGAGAAAAGGGAAATGGCATTTTTAGAGTATTTGTACATTGCCTGTGTAACTACTATAGTCAATCCCAGTGCATTTTCTTGAAACCTCTCTTTGCACTTTATATATGGTTCCACCTTTATTGTAGTGTTTGTTTTTACTGAAATATTTGCAACACATTTCAGGAGGAAATGTTTTAGCTTTTATCTTTTTGACATTTTAAACTTTCATGAACCATATTAGAGAATTACATGTCTCTTTGCTTCAACGATTACAGAATAGAATAGAAATCTGAATTTTTGGGATCTGTGAGGACATCACTTCAAAAAATTAAAAACTTAATTTAGCTTTCTCCATTGTGCTTATTTTCAGAATTTGACATGATCTGCAGAACTACCACTGGTTTTCTAGTTTGTAACGTTCAGTTTAGGCATTTGTATTGTAGAATTTGATTTGTTTGTAAATCACATATGCCTTTTGTAGCAATTTTATACTGTCACTGATTAATTATTTTACTGAAAACTGAAATTTGTTTTCTATATATTGATCATAGTGAGTCTGAATTGGAATGATCAGTGTGCAATATTCATTGAAGCAATGGCATTTTTTCCCCTTTCAAAATTAGCAATTTAAAAATGACCGTCAAGCTCATGAAGGCAAGCGCTCGCAAAAACTGAACACAAAAAATGACAAAATTTTTCTGAGACATGTACAGGAGTCATCACAGTATAGTGCTGCTTTGTCCATAAGTCTTGTGCTACTTGGAAATTCAAGTGAACCAAAGTATTTTTGTGACATAGTCGTCCCCTTTTAGATGCACATTGCATCATTTCTAGCTTACAAATAAACATCTTTTTCTTTGGATTTATTTGTCTTGTAATATTTTGTTCTGAGGCATTTACACCACATGATCGCTGCAAAATGATGAAATGTCCATTTGTGTATTGGAGCTGCTTCATTCATTCACAGGGACAGTTATCAATCCATTTTAGCTATTTCCATGCTGAAATGATTGTGATCCACATGTTTCAGTTACATTGCAGTTCTGACAGCATAAATTCAAGCTATTGCTAATACTTGCAGCAATAGACCTCAACTTCCTGGTTAAGAAAAGCACATTTCAGCACATGTATCAAACACTGCTAGGTGTCAATTATGCAACTGTTCACCTCTTAACCCTGACAAGTGCGACAATTTTAAATAAGTTCTACTTGTGCAAATCACAATGCATCTTCATTCCAATCCCGAAATAGCTAGCTATTTGAATCCCCTCTATTGAAGGCCACCCAGATTGCCTCTTCACACTCCCTGTAAAGGCTCATTGACACTTGTCCTAAATTTTTCAGAGTGTTATTCCCACCATCAATCTTGCAGCGTCTAGCAGGTGGG
>CAAKHG010050741.1:0-17940 GCA_901007715.1 Dactylopterus volitans
CGTCATCATCAGCGTATCACCTCGACCTTTAACTGACGAACTCTGATCGGTTTATCCTGAAGCCCAAAATTGACATTTGTGCCAAATTGGTAGAAATCCTGAAACATTCAACAGCCAGAACGAATCTAAGAAACAATGACCTCTGACCTTTTACATACAAAATATTATTACGTCATGCCACATCGTTGCATCATTACCACCAACTCTTACCCTATTTAACCCAAACTCTCACCCTTATTTGTGCTGAAGTTTGTCATAATCGGCATATAACATTGAGAGTGATGGTCTGGTTTGCCCAGCAACCTTAACCTTTGACCTTTGACCAACCAGCTCAAAACATTTCCCGCTTGAGGAGCAGTCAAACAGTCAATCTGAAACCGTGAGGACAAAAGGAAGTGCACGTGAAATGCGCGCTGGTTGAAACGTGCAAGTTTTTTATAAACAATGAAATCCTCCTCATATCTTGCTTGTCTGAGACCAGCCATGAATGCCGTTTGCCACTGCTGTGACTCCGCCTCCCGCCATCCCTGATTGGCTCTGACAGTGTGATTTGCATAATCTTTAAGTGGTGGGTAACTCAGGAAAAATGTCATTAAATACATGTGTGACATTCAAAATTGTATAATAGTGCACGCACTCACACACACACACACACACTCACACACACACACACACACACACACACACACACACACACACACACACACCTCAACCTCCATGGGCATCATTTTATCCACATACAGAACACGTTATCTCCCGTGCTGTATGAATTGCCCACAATCCCTTGCTTTTACTGCTTAGCGCAGGTGCAACTACAAGACAGCAGATGGCATCAGTGTCACATTTACTAGCATCCGTCCAATCCCTTTATTGCAAATGGGATGTTACGGAAATGCCTGGAATCAAAGTCCCCACATTTGGCACAAACTTACTCAGGCTCAAGGATAAAGTAATAACATTTTGGAGGTCATAGCTCAAAGGTCAAGGTCGCTATGACCTCAAATCAGCCTGGCTTGTGAACCTGATTTCTTAAGATATCCTAAAAGGAAGGTCCTCAGTTTTGGCACAAATGTCAGTCACTGTCCGAGTATGAGCTGATTACATTTTATGGGTGAAAAGGTTAAAAGGTTCTGCTCATAATTTTTACAGACAGATTTTCCAGGTGCGATCAGGTAGTGATGCGTCGAGGCTCTTGTGGTTCTGTTTTTGTCACTGTGGGGTTTAGTTCTGCTCCTGACCTCCCTCCCCGTCACTCAGCGCGAGTGCCGAGAGGCGGGGCGATCTCTGGGAGCGCCGATTCACCGGCACACCTGCAGCTGGTTCTGCCTTATTGTTAGTCTTTCTGCCCCCCCCCCGTGTCTCCAGCGCTGGATTACTGACTTTGCTCATGTCAAGGCTCGTGCGCTCTCCTTGTTTTCCTGACTCTCGCCACGCGGGAAAAATCCCCAGTGATCTTCTTTTGTTCGTGAGTTTTCGAGCTTAGTCTCAGTTCCCTTTTGCACTTTTTCCTCCAGCCTTTTTCCCCGTTCTGATGGTGATTTTCCGTTTGTATTTAAGTTGCTACTTTAAGTCACTTTATTTTGTACCATTGGACCATTGTTTATCTGAGGAAACGACCAAACCACCATCTACTGGACCTTTTTTAGCAGAGAAGCTGGATAGGATCCAGACAATGAGCATCATGTGTCTCGTGACACTCCTGGACCCAAGGTTCAAAGGCATTGGGTTTCTCAGCCCCAGAACCACAACCATCAACACCACAAGCTGCCCAGGCTGCTACCCAAGGGAAAAGTTTTATTCCGTTTGTGAGTGTAGCAGTTCATATAAATGCAACACAAACAACCTCTGCTTATTTCTTAGGTAACAAACTGTGGCGTCACCTGAATGACGCTGTCATGCAGTCACGAAGGCACCGCCGAGTCCAGCAGTACATGATGGAGCCAAATATTGGAAGGCTGGAGGCCCCCCTCCAATACTGGGAGAGACAGAAATATCTTTACCCTAATCTCCATAAATTAGCACTGGTGTTCCTGAGTACTCCTGCCTCGTCTGCGCCCTGTGAGCAGGTGTTTTCAAAAAAAGGAATCGCCTGAGCCCCACTACTGTGGAGAAACTGTTGTTTCTGGACAAAAACCAGTAAAACCAATGTGTCACCTCAATCGCATCACAAGCGCATCCACTGCCCTTACCCCGCTTTAAATAATAATTTCCATAATTCCAGCACTTTTCATTCCTTCTTCACCCAAATAGACACAATATGATATATGCATTGTGTGTTTCTTTATTTTGCTAACAGTTTAATTCAAAGGCTTTTTACAGAACACACATTTTGAACTGATTTCAACAGAAATCTTTTACTGTTATGCGTTGTTCACCCAGTAGATGGCCTAGTTGAGCGACTGAAGCCTCAAGCAGCGTTGCCGTGGAGTGAACCAATTTGAAGAGAAGCTTCAGTGCTTCATGAAGCTACAAGGTGTGGGACGGCGTCATGTTTGGTGGTCTCAGGATCACATCGTCTGCACTAGTATCTTAATTTCAGTCACTTGTTATTGAGAGTTTTAAGTATAAGTGGTCTGGGATTATGGATATTACTACTGTGTGAGTATAGCAGACCGGGCAAGATCTAAGTGTAAGTTGTTACTAATTTATTAATCTACGGGAACTGCAGACACAGCAGAGTACAGTCTGCCAGTTTTATTTTGAAAATTTTATTATTTCTTTAATTTCACCCCAACACCAGAATGAAGATCCCAAAAGATACTTCTATGTCCTGTGCTGGTCCGGTTTCGCCAGGCGACACAAGTATATGCAGGACAGAGAGAAAGCTGCTTGAGGACCCTAAACGACCAGAAATTTACTCTAAGGATTTACTCACCACGATAGTGGCAAGGACCCCGGGGCCGATATCGGAGCCTTCCTTAACTAGTGTGACCCCGAGATTCGGACGGCGTTTAGTGGC
Organism: Dactylopterus volitans; assembly: GCA_901007715.1. Taxonomy (NCBI): domain Eukaryota; kingdom Metazoa; phylum Chordata; class Actinopteri; order Syngnathiformes; family Dactylopteridae; genus Dactylopterus; species Dactylopterus volitans. Next base: position 2,960 of record CAAKHG010050741.1, read on the forward strand.
CATCAGCGGGGACATTAAATGTTTGTATGTTTCACCACATAGAACTAGTACCTGAGGATTGGTCAGCAGCACAATTCATCTCACGAGACATGGAAGGACTTAAGGACAAAACGTCGACAAATGGCAAGTGCTACCCTTTGGCAGCACTTGCGGCCCCCGCGGCCCCATCTACACCCTCCAGCGGCAAGCAAAGGCATGTGAAGCTACCTGCGACATCAATGATATAGAGCAGCGATCATTTATGTGGAATACACAGCACGCAGACTGCACACGAGGTGAAGCTCTGTTAGTTGGAGGTTTTGAGGTCCCGAAGTGGGCAAGTCATTTGTTTGTCAAAGCTCATCAGGCAAAAAATGTTAAGTAATTGTAAGTGCGGGGAAAATTCATATTTCACGCTTAATCCAGGTCTTTAAAAAGGTGATTATATTCAATGACTAAAAAAAGAATTTCTGGCAGAAAACGTGACTGTTTAAATGCTGAAACACTAATGGAAAAAGCTCAAATGAAGCATAAATGTGAGTCGTATCATTTCACTGAGTCGTGACATCACAGCCAAACTGACTGCTGTGTTCTGCTTTTTTTTTAACACTTTGCAAAAGACAATTGTACCTTTTTTCCCTCTATTTCTTGATTTATTCTTCCATATGCAACTTTTTAATAACTTTTTTTACTGTTTTTTTCTGTTTTAAATGAGCAGCTGAAACGAGTGGGCGCGCTGTGACGTCGCCGGTGCTCGGCTCGCGTGCTTTTTCATCAGCGCTTCAACAACTTTGTTCTCTCAGCATTTCACTCGCATTTTCTGCAGAAAACATGGAGCTTACCGTTTGCGGTGCACGGTCTCATTATAAACTACAACCCTTGTATATTTTCATGTAGATTTATTATGGCCTGGTTTGTCAGTGTCTCACATTTTCAGTGTTTATTTTAGTCTTGACAGTCTTATTAAAACGTCTGTGTTTTGTGTTGATGTGGTGGCATGAGCACAGGTGGATCTACCAGAACACACCAGAAGACTGCTAAATAAAAAAAGACAGAAGACACCTACATTAATGACTTTTTTTCAATTATTTTACCATTTTATTTCTGCTGTGAATGTGGAACTCGTGGTGGTTCACAATGATGGGGGCTTCTCTGGTTTAGCGGATCCTCGTGAGAGCGATTAAGGGTATTTATATGTCAAAATGATGGATCTGCCCTTTGAATGACCCGGGTTTACTTCCTGCCAAGACCTGACCTTTGACCTTAGGCTTGCTCAGCGATATAGGTTCCTGTAATCATCCAATCAGCGATTGCTACAGCATCAAGGGATGAAGTTTGTAATGTCACAATTAATTAAAAAAAAAAAAAAAAGAAAAAAAGTTGACTGCTCTACCCTCCGCCTCACCCCGAAATCATCCGCGAGGATTTTGACGATCCTCGAAGTTATTTTAGGCTGATCCGGGCCATCATGCATCCGCCTCGGGGGCTCCGTTTCCTCTGTTTTACCCTACAAAACGTCTCAAGGTAAATTGGTGTTTAGCATGTATCGCGCCTGCACAGAAATCAACCATCAGCGGCTCGTGCACCCACGGCGAGGAAGGCAGAGCTCTGATGCGGGTGTGGGCGACCGTCGAGTTAAACAAAGCTCTGGACTTGGGCCACATGGTGGAGAAAATCACAGTATGGCATTTTGGAGAAGCGCAGCAGCATTATCTTAACCGGATACATACACACCTTTCTCAAAGGCGAGCAGGAAGTCTTGGGTTACCCTCCCGACGCGACGGATGACGAGGCGAAGAAAAAATACGTTGACGAGCACGAGAGGCATCAGGGCATCTGATTAGAGCCGGACAAAATTCAGGAAAATCCCGCAGGCAAGAGGCAGGTGTCTAAGCTGTGAACCCCGAGGAGTTTTTCAACTCACCTTTTTCACCTGCCTGTCCCCGACCATCCTGCTCTGCCCGCTCCCCGGATCTCCGACCTGCTCTTCGCCCCCCGACCACGAGTTCTGCCTACGCGTCTTCGCCTGGACCCTGCGGAAACATGGACCCAGCGGAACTCGCTTCTCCCCACTCCCGCCTGTCCCGGGTGGAAGGGATGCTTCACCAGCACGAGGTGCAGTCGGCCTCGAACGCCGCGGAAGCTCGGCAATCAGCGTTGGCGTTGGAGCGGGCGCTCACCTTGCTAGCTTCCCAGGTAGAGGAGCTAGTTTCTTCCGTGGCTCAGAAGGCTTCCTCCAGCCCTCCGCAGGCTCCTCTGGTTCTGGCCCCAGCTCCTCCGTCCTGCACCGCTCCTGAGCCTTGTGTGGGGGTTCTGGACCGCTAGTCTGGGGATCTGGAGGGCTGCAACCCGTTTCTGACAAGCCGTTCTATCCTGTTCGCTCTGCAGCCGCATATGTTCGCCTCTGAGGCAGCTAAGGTGGCCTTCGCCGTCAATCACGTCACAGGCGGGGCTCGCCTGTGGGGGGGGACAGCGGAGTGGGAGAGAGGCACTCCAGCCTTTTCCTCCTTCCGGGCGTTTGCAGCTGAACTCCGTAAGGTTTTTGGACCAATGGCATTGGGATACGATGCCACAGGGGGGCGCCTGGGTTTGAAGCAGGGGAACCGATCGGTGGCCGATTATGCCATCGATTTCCGCACCGGGGGGTGTCTAAGTGACTGGAACTCGGCTGCCCAGTGCGACGCGTTCCTCCTCGGGTTGGCGCCATACATTAAGGACGAGTTGGTCTCCTTCAATCTTCCGTCTCTCGATGGGCTCATCGAATTAACCACCCGTCTGGACAGGCGGATAGAGGCGAGGAAGAGAGAGAGCATCGCCTGGAGGGGGCAGACCACAGACCTCCTACTTGCCAGCATGGACCACGCACCGCCTTGGTCCCTCCTCCCAAACCGTCTATGAGCACAGCCGAGCCCATGCAGATGGGGCGCACCAGTCTGACCCTGCAGGAACGCGACTTGAAAAATGAAAAGGTGACCCTATCCACCACATGAATGACTATGGTATCGTTCGATTTTCATCACATCCTGTCCTATCAGATTGTCGTACGTGTCACTGACGGCCTCAAATATTTTCTTTGCCAATCTCAGTTTCATGCTGCAGAGTCTGTGCCACGGCCTGGACTTTGTAGTCATCCGTTTTGATGCTGCGAGCGACCAGAAGAGTCTGAACGGACGGGACAAAACGAGGGATGATGATGATGAGCTTTTTTCATCAGATGGTAATAGTTTTTGCCGTAAAAGTCGTCCTCCAGGACTTCCAGACACTCGTGCTGCCTCTGGCTGGGATGATCGGTCTTGCACCCATAGCACTGGTCTATACGGTATTTGCGGATGGCTAAGTTGAGCAGATGATAAAACGGCTGATTTGACGGTATCGATGGAAACCGAAGACGTCAACCTTGTCCTTCTTTTCCTCCTCCTCCTCATCCTCCTCCTCTAAACAAGCAGGTACCTCCGCCTTGTCATTGTCCACAGCAGCAGGGTCCTCCAGACAGGGAGGCAGACTCCTCGTGATCATCTTTGAAGCTGCTGCTGCTGCTGCAGCTGCTGGGTTGGTGGCAATCGCGTTCTTTATAATACCTGGAGGGAGGTGTGGTTATTAAGTCGTGGGAATTTTTTTTTTTTTGCAGAAAAAGTCGTACTAATGTCCGACACTAGAAAAAGCAGCAGCACTGGAAGAAACAGTCACTTGCTACTTGCTATTACTGAGGTGACGGTAGTTTGGGAGCAGGATTTCAGTTTTCAATTTTCTGTCAAACAACTCTCTAACGTCTAAAGGTGTAAAACAATTGCTCTGGTGCAAAAAAAAAAAAAACATTTGGGAAAAAAAGCAACATACAGCAAACTATTTAAAAATCGCATTATTCCATGCTTTGGCTTCATGAAAGCCCATTTAAACTTAATAAGGCCTATTTAAACTTCATAACAAAAGTTTTAGAATTTCATTGGCTATAAGAAGTGTCAATCATCAGTGCATCAGAGGTGGGCTCTCTTAACCCAACAGCCTGTCGCTGTTGGGTTAATTCCCGCGCATGCGCAGTCGTGAAGAGTCTTTCGCGCCATTTTACACCTGCACAGTTGCCCCTATATGTTCCTCATCCAGAGCTTATCAACCCCTGCGTGACCATGTATCTGCGCCCAAGCCAGCTTTTTCCTTCAGCTAACGTAGGTGGGGCAGTGGGGCCTGAACCTTAGAGGGCTGCTTATACTCATAGAATCTGGGGTTACAATACGTAACCAGCGTTCTATTTCGTAAAGGCTTCGCCCTCTAAGGGCTGTCGCTGTTGGGTTAAGGGCGACGCTGATGTGGTCAATGCCCCACTGTGCCACCACAGTCCATAAGCATTTAAACCAGGGGTCCCCAAACATTTTCCTGTGAGGGCCACATAACTTTTCCCTTCTCGGGGTCAGATTGTAACAGAAAAAGTGTGACGATCGCAGGGGTGCCTAAATGTAAAAAAAATATTGTTTTCCAGAAAGCAACACATAAACAAATAACCCTTACTGGGTTCTTCTCAGAAATAAAAGTCAGGGAATAAATAATAAGACTATTTATTAAATCAATAATAATCAAATAAGCCTCTCTGGGTTCTTCACAGAAAAAGTCAGGGAATAAATAAGAACACTATTTATTTAAAAAAAATATATTTACCCCATAAAAATGGGTGGTCCTATATTTTTGTCACGCACTGTATATGAAGATAAAAAAAAAATCAAAATGTGTCTCTGGTATTGCTCAGGGGGCCTAGTTTGGGGACCGCTGATTTAAACACACACCAGAACACAACCTCATAGTGCAGTGCATAATAAGGAGAGATGAAGCGTGGATCAGGATCATCCTCCACTCCGCCCCTGTGTGAATGACCTAGAGAGGAAATCTTCCATTCACGTAATGCGCCTGCTGCTGAGGAGAGCGGGGATGATAATTACACACTGTAAAAAAATCCCTCATGAATACAGAGCAGGTGACGAGGGCGGAAAACATTTTAATCCACAGTGACGAGTGCGCGCACTCGTGGAAGAATGCACTAAATACGCATCACACAGTGTACTTATGTTGGGAGAGCCGACAGAGCGGCGGTCACACATAGGATCGTACAAATGAGCTCAGAGCGACTTCCATTATATGTCAGCCTGTGGCAGACAGAGAAAAACCCTTATAGGACGAAGCTTGCGTAGAGCGAGCACGGACACCCGATGGGGAGGGGTCTTCTCCCTGCTGTCACAAAAGCCTGTGTGATAGCCTCACACAACCAGTGTGACAGGCGCAGTTTCGTCAGAGCTTTTCCTGTAATGTACAAACAATTGCTGAGTCTGTCTGAAGCTACGTAGAGAGACAGAGCGCACACCGGGGAGAGTCGATGGGACACGCCCTCTCTCTCATTCCATTGAGGAGGAGGAAAGAAAGTGTCCAGGGAGTTGTCTCTTGATCTAAAGGAGCTTGTTATCAGTTTAGGCGTGAATGAAGGACTTGGCCACAGAGAGGCTCCGCCCCCGTGTTCTCTAATATGGAGACAACATGGGGACACAGAAATCGCGTAATCTTTTCGCCAAAGTCAAGGCTAAAAGAAGGGCTGTCTTTAGAGACAGGAACTTGAGGGAGATCTGTGACAGCGGCTCGGAGGGGGGGAGTGCGCAACACCAGGAGCAAATCCCGCTGCGGTGCCAAGGTGCGCACGACAGGTCTTTGTCATCAGATGTGCAAAGACAGATCTCTGTCCGTATCTCTCATGACCGGATGAGATGGCTGCAGCGTGTGTTTTCATCGTAGATAGAGCCAAATTTCTATCTACTAGTAGCTGGAGAAATGTTAACACACTGGGCAGAGGGCGCGACGCGGCAGTTATTCTCCACACACCAGCGCTGAAAAGCGGACCATTTTGCTGCATAACAAGCTGTAGCCTAGAGAGCTCTTGCTGCCTGGATAGTATGAACCACTGCAGGGGGGCAAGCCGAATCTCTCCAGGCGCTCCCGTTCAGGGGTCAGGCCCATAGCTGCTGCCCAAACCCTGGGAGGTGTAGGATTGCACCGTCCAGCTGTGAGAGTGCGTCTCTGCGCCACGGGAGCCGCCAAGGTTTCCTGGACAGCAGTTGTATCATTGTTGGGGACCATGACGCGCTTGTGCATTCTGGAGCCACCTGGGTGACTGTTAATTTCTCCTCCTGAATGAGGGCAAGGAATCAGGGGAACCGGGGCGGGGCGGGGGGCGTACAGGAGAGCTTTGCTTCACGGTCTGTGGGAGAAAGCATCCACTCCCAGAGGAGGGTTGTCCTGCGCGTTCATGGAGAACCACAACGTGCACTGTGCGTCTCCTCGTGAAGCAAACGGATCCACCTCTGCTTTCCCGAATCTGTCTGACAGCATTCGAATGAGTGTGGGATTCCACCTCCACTCGTTTGGAGAAGGGCCTCCGCGTGACATCAGACCCGCGGTTTGGTTCCCTTTGCCTGGGATGTAAACTGCTTTGCTGGAGCGCAGATTCACATGAGACCTATTTACAGCAGCCGAGCCGAGCGAATGTCTTGTCTCTTCTGACCACCACATGTTTGTCTGTCAGCAGCGGGGCGAAGTGTTCTAACACTTTCAGCACCCTGGACAGCTCTAGGCAGTTTACGTGGTGGGAGGGCGGCTGCGGCCACTCTCCTCCCACTACCTGGGACCCACATCCAGTACGACAGATCCGACTGCAGGGAGGGAGGGGCGGTTGTCATGCGTCTTTTGTGACGGACCGGGTCGAGACGGAGACGGCAGAACCATATCTGCAGTTTCTTCCTGAGAAGGCGACCCAGAGGCATGACCACGTGACTGGCTGCCGCCGTCCCCATCAGACGCATCACAGACAGAGCCGTCACTACTCAGCAAGGCGCGATGTGTGACAGCAAAGAGCTGAGCGCTTCCATGATGGAGGAGTCCAGATACACTCCCAGATAAACTGACTGGGAGGGGAGAGGAGAGCTCTTTTTCCTCATCACCATCAGATCGTGCAGATGAAACAGCACTCTCATGCCCTTCCTGCGTAACGGCTCCAGGGCTGTTTCCACACATTGTATTGATACTAAACTCCTCTAAGAGAAACACAGGAATTTCCTGTGCCTGGGGATGACAGTTACATGAAAATGAGGGTCCTTTAGGTGGATGGATGTGAACCAATCGCCGGGAAACACACATTCCAGCATGTTTTACGGTCAACATCTGGAATGGTCTCTTCATTATGGATTTGTTGAAGAGGGACAGGTCGAGAATCGGTCTCATTCCGCCTGTTTTCTTCAGTAAATAGCGAGAAAAAAGGAGTAATAACCCTCGTTCTGCTCCCCTGGAGGGACTCGGGAAATAGCTCCTTTTTTCCAGTAGCTCCGACACCTCTGCCATCACCGCAAGTCTCCGTCAGGGATGACATGAAGGTCAGTCTTCGATTCACTCCATGGAGAGAACCCTCCACTAGTTTGCACCGATGGGTGGGAAGTAGGAAGACCACAGAGAGACGGGGGATGTGTTTGGGAGACATTTGGGATGGGAAACTTCTCCGGCTTGTGGAGAGGCGAGAGAGTGACCGTATTGTCTCCGCGGCTGATACAGCGTGTGTGTGTGCAAACTTAAGGGCGCTCAGGGTGCGGCCCGGCTCCGCTCCAGGAGGTGTGCTTCTGCACCATGTCCGCCTCTTCGGACACGTGTTGGAGGTGGGTGGTGGCGCTCTGGAAGAGCGGTCCAAAGAGCCCATTGGGGCTAACGGGACCGTCCAGCAGCTCCTGACGGATGGGAGCCGGAAGCTGAGATACATGAAGCCACACGTTTCGCTGGAGCACGGTCTGCCTAGCCATGATCCTCGCCAGGGACGTGGTCTGAGCAGTGGAGAGCGTCAGTATAGCCAACATTGCCGTCCCGATCTCTGAGGGCAGCACATCGGGCTCCATGGCCATGGCAGAGACGGCTGAGGCGAGCAGGGCAATACTATTGGCCGCCGCTGACGTCTGCGCGGCACACTGGTGCGCACGATTGGGCAGGCGTGCAACAACCTGGTCCCGTGGTGAGGGAGGTGTGGGCTTTCTTATGCCAAAGCAAGTGGCTTTTGGCAGCCGGATGGTAGCCAGGCTCTCTTCCAGGTGCGGCACTCCAGGGAAACCACTGTCAGTCAGACCTTGGACTCTGGTGAAAAGGTTGTACCTCACCACCATCGACTTGAGTTTCCCGGCTCCGAGAACACCGCTTCAGTGAACTGCTGGAGCTCTGTGACGAGGGGCCACTACGGGAGGCATTGTGACGCCGGCTCTGGGCCACACACATCTCCCCCAAGGATGCTATGAGCAGGTGGAGGAGGCTGTGCGGGCATGGCGTTCCAGGAGGAGGGCCCTGGCAGGGAGATGATCAGCAACGGAAGATAGCCGCGGTGTCGGGGCTCCCGCATCATCCAGATCTCCCACTGGGGAGAAGGGAGAGCCAGGAGGAGAACCAGAAATGGAGAGAGCTTGGTCATCAGACCCATGCCCACCATCGCAGTCATCTCCAGGGCCAGTGCAGCCGAAGGTAGCCAGGGCGTTTCCAGTCCATCGGGGCTGTTCATTTATGCATATGGCCACAGTTGGTGTTTTTAGTGGCCACCGATGTCACTGCGGGGAAATGTGGCGTTGATATGAGAGAAAAGATTCATCATGAGTGCATCAATTAGTTTGGGCTAACTGAATTTCCATTAAAAATGAAAGAATGAAAATTAAATGCCATCGTTTAATTATTATAATTAAACAAAAATGAAAATGATGGCTTTTTTTTTTTTAACCTGTCCATCAAAGTGACGGACAGTGAAAAAGTCAAATCAAATCAATTTTATTTATGTAGCGCCAAATCACAACAGAAGTTATCTCATGGCACTTTACAAGAGGAGCAGGTTGAGACCAACTCTTTCATTTACAGAGACCCAGCGAATCCCCCAGGAGCAAGCACTTGGCGACGGTAGCAAGGAAAAACTCCCCTTTAAGAGGGAGAAACCTTGAACAGAGCCTGGCTCGAGGTGGGCGGAGCCATCTGCCTTGACTGGTTGGGTTGACAGAGAGAGAGAGAGAGAGAGAGAGAGAGGGAGAAAGGGGGAGAAGTGGGAAGGAGAGGGAAAGGGAGAGTGAGGCGAGGAAAAGAGAGTCTCGTGCAGCCTCTGCTTGACCCTGTGATGAGAGATAATAGACACATTCGAGCAGGGCTGCAAGGCCACAGTGGCAACACACACAATGTAGGGTTGAGGCACAGTTTTATCAATACGGCACCAATAACAGTGTGTGTGTGTGTGTGTGTGTGTGTGTGTGTGCGTGTGTGAATTTCCGACACTGAAAAATAGCAAATGAATTTTAGCAACAAAGTGAGGCCCTTCAGCTTCTCTATGTGCGTGCATGTGTGTGTGTGTGTGTGTATTTGCACTTGTATATCACACACTTGCTTTATAATTCCTTTTCATTTTTTATTAATGCAGCTTTTGCATCAAGCTCTTCTCGTCTTTACCAAAATCCAAGTTAATCAAAGAGCAAAATGTTCCTACAAATCACAAGCAAGTGGTTTCACCTTTGGCTAAATTAGTGGGTGTGGCCATCAGATCCTCATACAGAGACTGGAACATTTAATTGGCATTAAAGGAACTGCATGAAGCTGGTTCAAGCCCCGTTTATCAGATCGACTGCAGTTCGTACATGTTAACGACAAATCCTCGTTACATGCAAAAGTTACACGGAGTCCCACACGGTTCTGTGCTTGGACCAATATTATTCACTCTATATATGCGTCCTTTAGGAAATATTATTCGAAAACACTCCATAAATTCTCATTGTTATGCGGATGATACCCAATTATACTTGTCAATGAAGCCAGATGAATCCAATCAGATAACTAGACTTAACTAGACGTCTTAAGGACATAAAGACATGAATGACTTGCAGTTTTTGTTACTAAATTCAGACAAAATTGAAGTTCTTTTTCTTGGCCCTAAACACCTTAGAGACAGACTATCTAGTGATGTAGCTACTCTGGATGGCATTAACTTGGCCTCCAGCAACACTGTAAGGAATCTGGGAGTCTTGATTTGTGTCTTAACTCCCACATTAAACAAATCTCCAAAAATTTTCACTTGCGAAATGTTGCAAAAATCTGACACATATTGTCTCAAAAAGATGCAGAAAAATGAGTCCATGCATTTGTCACTTCCAGTCTGGATTACTGCAACTCCTCACTGTCAGGCTGCCCAAACAATTCTCTTAAGACTCTCCAATTGGTCCAAAATGCTGCTGCACATGTTCTAACAAGAACCAGGAGAAGAGGTCACACATGGAACCATCTTCCACTGTTGGTCAGGGGGGTAGACACCCTCTCTACGTTTAAGAGCAGGCTTAAAACTTTCCCTTTTGACAAAGCTTATAGTTCTGGCTGGCTCAGACTCGCCTTGGACCCGCCCCTAGTCATGCTGCTATAGGTCTAGGCTGCCGGGGGACCATGATGCACTGGGCCCCTCTCTTCCACTCCCTCTCCTTTCCCATCGCCAAGTGCTTGCTCCTTGGTGATATGTTGGGTCTCTGTACATTAAAGTTCATGTTCTCAACCGGCTCTTCTTGTAAAGTATGTAAAAACCTTGTAAAGTATGTAAAAACCTTGTATCTAACATATTAAATCAAGAATTATGTGAAATCTTGTAACTAACACATGGAATCAAAGTTATGTACCAATGTCAAATTGTTTTGTTTTTAATGACATATTGGGATTGTGGGGGCGGGACTTTGATAAGCGATTTCGCTTCTCTCGTCCCTTTTCGTTTTTTTTTTGCTGAGTTGCATAAAGCATATGGCAAAGTATGTTATTGTAACTTCATGTACATGCTGAAATAAATGAAATGAATAAATAAAATAAAAAAGTGTCGAGAACTTTTACTGCAATTTGGCACCATACAAATAAAATTAACTTGACTTGACTGTTTCTTATTGTGCATATTAGAAGTTTGAAAAAAAAAAATCTTCCTGCACTTTAATATTTCTGACCTCTGTGGACATAAGTGGTGCTAATGGACACAAGCCATGGACGTAGAAATGCACAGCAGTGCATCTTTGGACACAAGTGCTCGTTTAGTTAAAGGAACTAAACATGTGAGCATCTTTTAACATCAGAGTGAGCCAGAATTATTGCAAGTTTATTTGAGGGGGAAAAATTACTGAGACACAGCACTGGGGGAGAGAGAGGAATGGAAACGCGTTTTGGAATTGGGAGATCCTTCGTGCTTCTTGACCTTCCGTGACCAGTGAGATCTCAGCAGCAGCAGTTTTGTGTTGGAATGCAGCTGGTAGCAGCCAGGACTTAAACTAACTGAATGATTAGTCGCGGGGGCCCTATCAACGCATTCCTTAGCTGTTTTTTTTTAAAGATAAAACTGTTGTTTACTGGGGCTATGATATATAACCAGAAAGCTTCACTGCAAGCTGGTTATGTGTTGACGGGCAATGATTGGTCGAGGCTGATTTGGATCGACCAAAGAGGCGCTGAAGACTAAACCCATGGGCGCCCACATCCAGGCCAGGGCAGAGCTGACGTCTCCTGGCATCGCCATCGCAGCGAGGAGGGAAGGGTAGCAGAGGCCCAGAAGAGCCAGAGGCTGCAGAAACACTTGGAAGGCTTAAGTGAACGCACTGAAGTGCACTGCACTATTTTACAGACTGGCTCTTCTCTAGGTCAGAGGTCATTCTCGAAAAAGACCTCCGGAAGCTTGAATCAGAAAATGACCTCAGTTGTTTCCGTGTCGAGGCGTCGAAGCGTGCGTCGAGTAATCCAGGCAGCGCTGTGTGAAGTGTGTATCGAGGCGCGTATCAATTACATATGCGCCGACGTGCGCCGCCTCTCTGGCTGGCCACGCCCCCCCCTGCCGGCTCGGGTTTGTGATTTGGCGCGCGATTCTGAAAGATTGCGCGTTGACTATCAACATTTGTTTGGTCAATATGGAGCCAGCAAGGAAGAGAAGGATTTCCCCAGTTTGGGAAAATTTCTCCATAATAATTTCCATTTTCCATAATTCCAGCATTTTTCATTCATTTTTCACCCAAATAGACACAATATAATAATGTGCATTGTGTATTTCTTTATTTTGCTTACAGTTTAATTCAAAGGCTTTTTTACAAAACACACATTTCAAACTGATTTCAACGGATATCTCTGACTGTCGTACGTTGTTCGTCCAGTGGCTGGCCGAGTTGAGCGAATGAAGACTCAAGAAGCATCTGGAGTGAACCAGTTTAAAGAAAAGCTTCAATGCTTCATGAAGCTTCATTTGCCCATCACGACCCGAACCGAGCCAAATAAAGAGGAAGGCATGATAAAAACCTAAACTGGTACCTCCTCTGAAACTAAAATTTGAGCATTCACCCTCAACAATCTCAAAATAGAAAGTCAGTCAATTTTTAGCTATGCTAGCAACATAAGATTGTAGTCCACTTCTTTGGCCTGAAAGTGAAATATCACAACTAAATTGCTGTTGGAAAACTCAAAAAACACGACATGAAATCTGTTTTCCAATGAGAGAGAAGAGAAATAAAGATTCCCGAGAGGAAGAAGTCTGTCTCCCCGGGTTTATTTGGACCCAGCAGCTCGGTCTGTTTCACAGGGCGGTCCGCAAAAGAGCACAGGCGGGAGTCGGCTTTGACTGCCCATGCTTTGATGGGCTGGCATCACATCAAAGCGACACTTCGTGACATCACGATCGACGCGCCGCACTGAATTATCTCGATGATGTCACACAGTCCAATGGAAATGGCATCTCAGTGACATCACGCAGCATCTCAATGACATCGCATAGCGCGGTGCAAATGGTCATTTCTTATCATGCTAAGTGCCACCTTCTTCCCTCTGTCACTGCACAAGAAATGACTAATACATAAAAAAAAAAAACTCTTATAGAATATTCCAGGTCCCCAAAGGATAAATTCATATGACTCTGCAAGCCCCTCGATTTTCATCCAGCAGCAGCCTCAGCTCAAATGCTCATAGAGCCACAACTAACCTGGAGCTAAGTGGTAATTACATAATGTTATCACAAAATAAACTGAGTCGATAACTATTGCAAACAAATTGGAGCTTTTGGGACCCCACCAGTACGCACGGAGCCGTTGCAAAGGTGCACATACATGTGCAGCAGTGTCAAGGAAATTGAGCAAATCTGAGTCAGTTTCCTCTTTTATGTCTCAAAAAAACAATTTTGCGCTTCCCTTTTTTTATTGTTTTAACTGGAGTTTTATGTTTTTCTAACTATTTATGCATTTTGATTTGATGATTCTTTTTTAAACGCCACCCGGTGTGCTGTAAAACACCCCCAACTGTGCCATGTAAACAGATGATCATTCAATCGCTGACGTCTTCCTTCTTCAATATTGTTCAATGCGAGACACCCGAGTGTTTGCGGGTTGCGTGTCCCTGAGCTTTATCAGCTTTGGTTACTTCTGCCTTGGCATCCCACCTCTGGCACTTTGTGCTTTGCGAGGCGCATTTTTGTGCCTGTTCACTGCGAACTTTTAAAGCAGTCTCACCTTTTTTTTGTCTCGGCGCACACAGATGTTTCCACTCTGCTGTAACCATGGCAGCACAGCTGCAATCAAAAACTGTATTTTACAGCGAAGCACGTTTAATTAAACATTGCTGCAGATATCATTCTATTGGCTTCATTCTAGCTCATCCAGATCTGAGCCTATCACCTCTGGAATAAAACTGGTCTCCAGTCCGTGCCGCACCTGTGGAAACGGTTTCCCACTCACGCCAAGATACCTTATGATGTTGCATTGAAGACCCAAACACAAAAATGGACTTAGAATAGAATAGAATAGAATAGAATAGAATAGAATGCCTTTTATTGTCACTCTACACAGGTACAATGAGATTAAAAGCAGCTTCAGTTTCAGTGCAAAACACAGTGTAAAAACTACACAAGAAAATAGAAAATAGTGCAAATAGTGCAAAAAAAGAGGGTGGGGGTGTGAGGAGGTTAAGGTGCACAGTCGAGTCCTGAGAACGGTTCTATGTTCAATAGAACCTTAATAACTATGGACAATGGAGCGTCTTCACATTGGGACTGAGGGGAGAACGCAGGTTTGGGTGGGGCGGGGGGGGGGGGGTGGGGTAAGGCTTCTGAATAGTCTCCTAAAGACTCTCAGGGAAGAGGATTCCATGCACTGTGTGTCTGTGTTCGCCGGGGCAACACCAGTCGGCGCGTTGGTGAATTTGAGTCCATGTGAGACACCATGCTTGGACAGAAAGATGAGCATAATTGACTGGAATTAGAATGAACTGGCGAGTGCAGGTGCAGAACATGATGGATGAACAATACGGATGCTGTGCTTCGGCGGCTTTAATGTCGGTGCTTGTCATGTCATTTCATCCGAGAGACACCAGACTGAAATTTAAGACCCTCCCTGAAATGCATTCTTATTTTAAAACCGACCAAAAACACACATTCAGGGCCCGAGCGTTCGCTCGTCCGTGAGTCAGTTCCCTTGTTTCATGAGTTTTTTAACACAAAAACAGATGAGCTGCAACCAAAAAACTCAGCATCACCCCCACATGGAAGCCCCGTCTGTGCATCATTGATAAACGGCGAGAAAAAGACACGCGGCCGCTTATTTGCAGCGATCCCGGACGCCTCCTCCTTTATTTTACTGTCTCGTTAATACACAACAGCCGGAAAAAAGAGCCCCGATTTTATTCTAACTGAACTTGTCAGGGTCACGTCGTGCACAGTAAGCTGTCATCGTCGGCGTGACCTTTACCCTACAAAACACACACACAGACAGACACACACACACACACACACACACAGACAGACACACACACACACAGACAGACACACACACACACACACACACACAGACAGACAGACACACACACACACACACACACCCTCATTTAACTGATATTTTCCATTTCAGGCGCGTCTTTCGTCGCCATCGGTGACTTTGCCCGGGCTGTGCTCACCCTGCTGCTTTTTTTGACAGCATCTCGCTTTTCGT